>LOEQ01008307.1:18062-53711 GCA_001685075.1 Bramus lutescens
GAAAGAAAGAAAGAAAGAAAGAAAGAAAGAAAGAAAGAAAGGAAGAAAGGAAGACATGGAGAAAAGAGAAGAATATTTTAAAATAATGGATTTCAGACAATTTACAGGCCATTGCGTATTTGAAAAATGGCATTTGTATTTAATAATATGCGACTCTTCAGCAATTTGTAATCAGTCACACTCTTGGAAAAAATTGGAGTACCATATTCTCTCTTAGCTGCAGTCTGCTTAACACACTCTTCACAAGTTCTGAAATGGTAGTGATGGATGGCATCAAAAGTATTAAATGTTGTAAAAAACACATAACATTCAATAAGTGATGCGGGAGTCTCATCTGCGTGCTGTGATTACCATTAATGAATAAAGAGACTGATTTGGACCTATAGCAGGGCAGAACTTAGGTAGGCAGGGAAAGCTAGGCCGAATGCTGGGAAAAAGAAGGATGGAGTCAGAGAGAAGCCATGGAGCCCATGGAGACAGACATCCTGAAACTTTGCTGGTAGGCCACAACCTCGTGGTGTTGCACAGATTAATAGAGATGGGTTAAATTAATATATAAGAGTTAGCCAATGAGAAGCTAGAGCTAATGGGCCAAGCAAGAATTTAATTAATATAGTTTCTGTGTGATTATTTCTGGTCTAAACTAGCCAGGCAGCCAGAAACCAACAAGCAGCCCTCTACTACAAGTAAGTATGGTGGCTTGACAAAGAATGATCCCATAGAATCATTTGATTTAATAACAATTCACCAAGGAGTAGCACTTTGTGAAAGAAAAAGGAGGATTTTGAAATTTAGCCTAGTTGGAGTAAGTGTGTCACTAGTGAGTGGGCTTTGGGGTTTCAAAAGTTCAAGCCAAGCCCAGAGTTTCTCTCTCTGACTATGAATCTGATTGTGGCTCCTGCTCCAATGTCTGCTTGTATGCCAACATGCTTTCTGTCATGATGGTTATTGACTAAACCTCTGGAACTTTAACAAATCCCTCAGTTAAATGCTTTTTCTTATAACAGCTACCTTGATCATGGTGTCTCTTCACAGCAGTAGAACAGTGGCTTTTTATAATACATATTAATATACATTAAAATATTTTTTGATATCAATGTTAATCATTGTTGTTAAGAGAACCCTTTTAAAATATTTTTCTGGTAATTTACTCATTTGTTATAATTAATCCTGATTATAATATTTAGAAAGTTGTTTTGTTTTGTTTGTTTTTTAAATCTCAGAATGCTGTCTCAAATGCTTTTGGAAACTCTTAATGATTTCTTGTAAAAATTTCCTAGGATTTTAAGACTATTGAAACTTAAATTAAGAGTTTGTTATGTCTCTCACAAAGATTCTATCAACATAATTTCTTAAATAAAATAAATTTGAAAATGTTTAACATTAGTCTAGCCAATGCAAGTTCTAGAATCATGAAATTGACTTTTCTAATTATTTATGCTTTGCATGTCCTGTGCCAAGTATCTTCTGCCTGAATCACTGTGTTGAGCCATGAGACTATCACAAGGACTGCAAGATAAATCACATTTTAAAAAACCTGGAATGAATGAGCTAGCAGTGTCAAGAGGTTCTATAATCTGAGTGGGCATGCAATAAATATTTAATTTTAAAGAAGTGGAAAGTGCTGTAAAAGTACAGGAGAGAAACTGAATTCTAGTAAAAAAATGAAAAATCAATTCACAGTGGTAAGGATAGCTAAATTTAGATTTGAAGTATGGGCATACTTATAGCCAATATGAAAAGGAGAAAGGGAACAGCCTCATGGTAGAATAAAGATTCCAAGACAAATCATAGCTCTGTAACAACTCTACCTGGGAACATAGTTTGAGATTTCCTTGATGATATGGCAAATTCTGATGAATAAGCTGCAAAAAAATTTCATCCAGTGGGAATCTGTCTTGTTTATGATAAATACTTCCTTACTTCTCAGGTAGCAATCTCTGAGTGAGTCCACAAATACAATTTCAAGTCAACATTTTCCCATTTTGTTCAACTCCTTTAAATGCACACTTCAATTGGTGCTTCAAGTTTTTCTAAAAAACTAAAATAACATAAAATAAAAATTAAGCTATCTCACCTCATTTTTTCACAATTTCATCTTCAGTGAATTTTAATAATATGAATTCCTTATCTAATTTATTCATGAGCTAAGCCAACCTTTTGATTTATTCTGATGACTTAAGTAGTTGCTGAATATTCAAAATAGAACTTTTACTACATAAGGTCATCCCTGTCATTAACAAGGAACATGTCAATTTTATGATGACTTTGATAAAAAAACCACAGCTATTATAATATTAAATGGCAAGATAGATGCTAAGTCTTTTATATGTTTAGTGATGTTTTTATTTCTTGTAATACTGTTCTAATAGCACTAACAATTTTAATCATTCAAAAATTCTTGTTTTGTATCCACTGTTATTATGAAGACTTGTAATACATTGGCAAAGATGAAAGATGGGTTTCATTTAATTTATTTTCCTTTTACTTTTATTTTAAATGTCATCGTTAATTTTTTGCAAACTTATTTTATCTCATACATTGTGTAGATAATATTTAAAATTATAACATGGGTAGTATTGATATGCAAACTTCTTGGTTTTGGCCTATAATCTCAGATACTTAGGAGGGATATTGAGGAGTGTATGGAAACCTTATATATTAGAAGTTTCCTAAACTACATACATATTTGAAAGTGATCTCAATGAAATCAAAAATTAACCTGTGTGATAAGACCTAAATGGAGATTCCTGTCACAAATGAAGTTTCTGTTTTGGGAACTGATAATACCTAATCAACTTGATGACTGAAGGGGCCTTGTGAGATAACACAGACAACCTAGGGTATTGCTGAGGCAATTGGATTCTCTCAGCAAGCTGAGAATAAGACTATTGCTGAAGATAGCACCAAGTAAACTCACAGAAAATGGAGACGTTACACTAGCTCCTACCTAATGCCATCTCCCACTACTGACTAATGTGGTCACGGTGCTGGAAGGAATTATGCATGATACCAAATAAGACACATAGACCCCAACTGAGCTAAAAATCTCTTCCAGCTACAATGGTGACCTGCATAGAAGATGTGTCAGTGCAATAGAGGTACAAAACTTGAGAGAGAAAGAAACAATACCAGACTGAAATTACAGCATCTCCTTGAGGAAGCCATCTGTGACACCATTTAGATGATCACAAACCGGAGGCTAAATAGGCCAGAGGTATAGTGGTAAATCAAATACTACTGTTTTACTGAAGAAACCTTCCAACAAAATGACTCCTAAAGACATTCTGCTGTGAAAATAGGTCAAGGACTTGATCAGACATCATCAGAGAATTGTCCTCCTGCATTAGATGAGAATAAATACAATGATCTGCAGCTGGACATTGTACTGAGAGTGAGAGATGTTGGAACACTCACCATAAGTATAAAGTCTTCAATTCTGTCTCCTCAGAGTTCAGGGAACCCCACTGAATAGGAGGTGGTTAGATTGGAAGATCTACCTGATATTGATAATCACTCATAAACGATAAATTAGCTTTCTCTGGAGGAGCCTCACTGTGTTAACAAACCACTCTTTCTTTATCTTTATTTCATGCCCATTAGTGTTTTGCCTGCATGTATATCTGTGTGTGAGTGTCAGATCTTAGAATTAGACCATTAGACCATTGTGAGCAGACGTGCAGGTGCTGGGAATTGAACCTGGTTCTTCTAGATGAGAGCTCTTAACCATTGGGCCCTCTTTCCAGCCACTATAGTTTGAATCCAAGAACACATTAAAAAAAATCCACCATGATCAAGTGTGCTACATCCCGGAGATGCAGGAATGTTTCAACATATGAAAATCTATAAATGTAATACACCATATAAATAAACTGAAATATATATGTGATAATGTCATTAGATACTGAAAAAGCATTTGACAAAATCCAACATCCCTTCATGATAAAGGTTTTGGAGAGATCAGGGATACAAGCAAAATATCTAAACATAATAAAAGCAATATACAGCAAGCAGACAGCCAATATCAAATCAAATGTAGAACAACTCAAAGAGATTTTACTAAAACCAGGAATAAGACAAGGCTGTCCACTCTTTCCATATCTATTCAACACAGTTCTTTAGGTTCTAGCTAGAGCAATAAGACAACAAATGGAGATCAAGGGAATACAAATTGGAAAGGAAGAAGTCAAGCTTTCACTCTTTGCAGATGATATGATAGTACACATAAGTGACTCCCAAAACCTCTATCAGGCAACTTCTACAGCTGATAAATAAATTCAGTAATTCGTCAAGAAAAAAATAAAAAAATCATTAGCCTTCTTATGCACAAATGATATAGAAGATGAGAAAGAAATCAGAGAAACATTGCCCTTCACAATAGCCACAAATAACTTAAAATATATTAGGGTAGCACTAAACAAAGAAGTGAAAGATCTGTTCAACAAAAACATTAAATCTTGAAGAAAGAAATTGAAGAAGATACCAGAAAATAGAAAGATGACCCAAGTTCTAGGTTAGATATGAACAAAATAAAAAGGACAATTCTACCAAAAGCAATCTATAGATTCAATGCAATGCCTCTCAAAATCACAACATAATTCTTCACAGAACTTGAAAGAAAAATACTCAATTTTATATGAAAAAAATAAAAGACTCATGAGAGCCAAAACTACTGTGTACAATAAAGGAGCTTCCAGAGGCATCAGTATTCCTGACATCAAGCTCTGTTAAAGAGCGAATGTTATGAAAACCTGGTATTGGCATAAAAACAGACAGATTAACCAATTTAATCCAATCTAAGACCCAGATATTTATCCACACACCTATTAAAACCTGATTTTTGACAAAGAAGCTAACATTATACAAAGATAAGAAAAGCATTTTTGAAAGTTAAAAAACAGATTTTTTATATACTTTAACCAAAACATGTTCAGTATCAACTGACTGAAGACATATAATTAAGAATAAGCAAAAAATATTTAAGAGTTTTTCAAATTGCAAAACAATGGGATTTATATTTATAAATAAAATATATGCATACTTCATTAAACTTTCTTATCAATCATAACATAATTGGTTTAACACCATTTACAATTTTAAGTATTTTTTGTGATGATTGTCAGTACTTATGATTCATATAAACAGATGCTCCTGGGAGTTATTAATAATTTTAAAAATGTTAAAGGCTCTCAGGAAACCAGTCTTTACATTCTTGCATATAAAGTATGCATAAATGGTCATGAGGTTGTGTATAGAGACATAGTAAAACACTAAACTACAACAATTATTACAAATATAAATTCAGAAGAGTACTATTGGGATTACCATTATGAACAGCCTTGAAGGGACAACAGTGATGCTGAGAATTCCTAGCTTCCTGATCTGGATGCAGTCTTTATGGGTGTGCAAGTAGCTAGCATGCACTTTCTTTTCTTTCTTAAAAAAAAAGAAAGAAAAGAAAGTTAAAAATTGAAAAAAAGAAAAGTATCTTTGATAAATAGGGCTGTTATAACAGAATGTCAATATGTAGAAGAGTGAAAATAGATGCATGTCTTTCCCCATGTATAAAACTCAAGTCTAAATGGATTAAAGACCCCGATGTGAATCTGTCCACATTGAACCTGGTAGGAGAGGAAATGTAAGCTAGACTTCAAAGCATGGACACAGGAGACCACTTCCTAAATATAACACCAGTAGCAAAGATAGTGAGAGCAACAATAAGTAAATGGAACCACCTGAAACTGAAAAGTTTCTGTAAAGCAAAGGATGCAGTCCATAAGACAAAAAGGCACCCTTCTGAATGGGAAAAGGTCTTCAATCCCACATCAGGCATAGGACTGATCTCCAAAGTATATAAAGAACTCAAGAAATTAGGCATAAAAATATCAAATAATCCATTTAAAATGGGGTACAGATCTTAACATAGAATTCTCAACAGAAGAATCTCAAATGCCTGAAAGATAATTAAAGAAATGTTCAACATCCTCAACATCCTTAACCATCAGGGAAATGCAAACCGAAATAACTTTGAGATACCATCTTACATCTGCCAGAATGGCTAAGATCCAAAACACCAGTGATAGTTTATGCTGGAGAGGATGGAGAGTAAAGGGAACACTCCTCCATTTGGTGGGTATGGAACCTTATACAACCACTCAGGAAATTAGTATAGTTGTTTGTCAGAAAATTGGGAATCAACTTATCTCAGTACCTAGCAATATCATTCTTGGGCCTATAACCAAAGGATGTTCAATCATACTACAAAGATATTTATTCAACTATGTTCAGAGCAGCCTAATTTGTAATAGCCAGAACTTGGAAACAACCTAGACACCCCTCAAACAAGACTGAATAAAGAAAATGTGGTACATTCACACAATGGATTATTACTCAGCAGTAAAAGAACAACGACATCTTGAAATTTACCTGCAAATGGATGAAACTAGAAAAAAATATGTATAGATCCACCTGGAAGGGGGAAATAGACAACATTTCCTGAGAATTTTGGGAGCATGGGGATTGGGGGAGAATGGAGGGTGAAAGAGGAGGAGGAGAGGAGAAGAGGAAGGTGGAGCAGAACTTGAGGGAATGGGATACACAGGATGGGGGAAGGACAGAGATGGAGAGTAAGTAAAAAGATATCTTGATTGATGGAGCCATTGTGGGGCTAACAAGAAACCTGACTCTGGAGAAATTCCCAGGAATCCACAAGGATGACCCCCAGACAAGACCCTAAGCAATAATGGAGAGGGTGCCCAAACTGGCCTTGTATGACTATTTTATGTCACCATAGAGCACTGGGTTAAGCTCCCAAAGTCCAGTTGAAGAATGGAAGGAGTGAGACCCACTGACAAATATTACCTGGGCTAATGGGAGCTCACTACCTCTAGCCAGACAGGAAAGGAGCCATCATAGGTCCTGCCTAGGCCTGTGAATGTAAGTGACAGTTGTATGGCTGGGACAGACTTCTGGATCCCTGGTAGTGGGACCATCCTTTATCCCTACTTCTTGTGCTTGCTGCCTTTTGTGAACCATTTCTCTGGTCCTTCATCGAAGCAATGTGCCTTACACTCTCTGAGGAGTGGATGGGGGGTGGAGTTGGGGGTAAGTGGAGGGATGGGGAAGAGAGGAGGGAGTTCAAACTAGGATTGGTATATAAAATGAAAACATTATAGTTTTATTTTCTATTTTCATTTTACTTAAAAAACAAACAAACAAACAAAAGGTAAGGATCCATGCCAACACCAAACAAACTCAATGGTATTATGAAGGGTGCTTTGTTTTCTGTTTGGTTGGTTTGTCTTAATGCTACACCTGTCTTTTTTGTTCACTTTTTCTTACCTTACAACTTTTTTGCTCATATATCTTGGTTTCAGATTTTATATTTTGATGGGATTTGTGTTTGTGTGTGTATGTGTGTGTGTTTATTTCTCTATTTCTGTTTTATAATTTTGCAAGTAAGTTTTATTGCATGCATTTAAGGTGCCGGAAATATTATAAAGGCAAATGTAACAACCATGCAAATGGATGGAAATAGAAAACACCATCCTAAGTGAGGTAACCCAGACCCAAAAAGATGAATATAGTATGTACTCGCTCACTAGTGTTTTCTAGCCATAAATAAAGGACATTGAGCCTATAATTCATGATCCTAGAGAAGCTAAATAGGAAGGTGAACCCAAAGAAAAATATGTAGTGTGTTTATTTCTTTTGCTTTTTTCTCAGTATTTGTTTTTTTTTAGTTCATTTTTGTTTTTGTCCTATTCAGGTTTTGTTTAGATTATCATAATAATGTTTTGTTATAATTTCAATAATGAAAAAGGAAAAAATTTGTCTGATTTAGGTTGAGTTCAAGGTAAACCTGATATCTTATAACTTGTAACCTGTCTCAGAAGAAGGAAAAGGAGCTAGGGATATCCCTTAGCATTAGATCTCACCTGGATGAGTGCAAGACTTGGGGTTACATGCTCATTGTAACATTAAATGAAAAATGTCCTATTGAAATTTTCTATCCATACCAAGAATGGGTAGCGAGTTCTTTTTTAACGTTTCTTTAAGGAGATTTATGGTCATCTAATTACATAATCTTATCTTCCTGCATTAACTTGGGATAGTTCAAAATGTTGAGGCATTAGGTACATAATGCTATGCTCAAACTATACTCTTACTCAAATCCAATGATCATGATACTGTTATGTTTTTCTTTTGTGTAACAGCCATCTTGTGTTTCATTGTACCTGATATCATCTTGTGTCATGAAGTTATCATTCAGAGATTGTTTCACAAAAAATCTAAATGATAATGATACCATAAGTTAAGAGTATATGACATATATTTAGATGTTGGACAGCTACATCTAGCATATAATTTGACTCAATAAATTTGAATTCCTGATATGATGATAAACATTTAGGAAAATTTCTCTTAACCATACTTAGGAGAAAAAAAGGGCCCATGAGCATAGTCTCTTAAAATAAAAGTAACATTTTTCTTATATTTTCAATTCCTTTATAGAACAATATTTTATTTGAATTTGCTGTCATGTTGTACTACATTATTCAATGTACAAACTAATGAAGTTGCACTAAGTTTTTTCAGCTTTAGTCATAATCAGTTTTATTGCAGTGGTCTTGTATTTCCCACATCTCATGAGAACAAAAAAACAATAATTCTAGTTATTTACTTTTTGAATTGTCCTCTAGCAGTATAAAATTTAAACTTTGTAATGGAAATTTAGACAAATTGCATTAAATGATATAGGTTTAATGCATGATGTATTGGTGGCATTAGTTTTTGAAGTACTGAAACAAGCAATATAAAATTTAAATATTTATCAAGATTAGAGTTCATTTTCTTTCACACATTTTCAGTTATTTGCTAATCTTAGATATCACATGCAGATGCACATACACATTTTGAAATTTGATTCACTAAAGTACTGGTTAGTGTTAAAATACATGTTTATTATATGGAAAGTTCTAAGTTAAATCCTCATCAGCAAACTTAATAAGAAAACTGTGTCAACAGAACATTACTTTTCATATACAAGTTGCATTGCAATTTGTCTTGAATTGATGATTGAGTTTTGCAGAATTTTTATCAATTTCTATCATTGAAATTTGTTATGACAAATAAAATTTCACAAGGGGAAAAGAGAGGAGCTAATTTTCAGAATGTGCTATGAATTTTTATGATATTCAGATATGAAGTAAGTATATTGGAAAGAATGTGCTACCAGATTTAGAGATGGAACTCATTTTTAGCTGTTTTGTGAATGTGCAATATATGAAGGTAATAGGCTACTTTTAAAAATGTGTTTTTCTTAAACCTCCCAGGAAGGTCAAGTGAGATCATTTAATAGGTAAGAGCAATTGCTGCATAAGGATGAGAACCAAAATTCAAATTCCCAGAACCCGCATGAAAACCTGGGTGTGACCACACATAACTGCTCTAGTGGGGTTGCAAGTGGAGACAAGAGGGTCACCTTGGCTTGCTGTCCATCTAGCTCTTATCTCAAGAAAATGAGGTGCATTTAGAACTAAAGATCATTTCCCAATGACATACTCAAAAAACAATCTCATCTGGACAATTCTTCCATTGAGATCCTCTTCTCAGGTGATTCTAGGCTGTGTCAAATAGTCAAAGCTATCTAGAAAAATCTACTCATCTTTCTAACTATTATGCTAAAGAGTGTGTCCATTTTCTGCTTGGAAAGCACACATATTAGACAGTTAGACATCTCATCTTTCCTTCTTAAAGGTTCCAACTGATTTTAAGAATTCCAAGGGGTGGAGGATATGGTGTTTAGCCTGGCCCATGCTTATCCTGTGGCTGATATTAAAAGATGGTCATACAACAACAAAAACAAGTAAAATTTGCAAGGTCTTATACAACACTGGAGTAGGCCCTTATCCTTTGTTTGTTCTATGTACAGACAAAGTTACAAGCTGTACTATCATACAGTTTCATGTAAGATGTTTCTTACTGTCTTCTTTTACACTCACAAATTGATGCTTGTACCTAGTCACATGGCTTTGATAAACTACTTCCCCAATGGAGGGAATGAACCCTGTGCACTAACCAGCAGGAGATAAGGTGCAGTTGATCAGCTGGAAATAAGGAACAATGGAGTAGATGAAGTTTGACACATTTTTTTGTGGCAGCAAATTAATTAATGCCAGCAACGCATTTGCACCTTGAGTAAGGCAATGAGGCATGGCAGTTTTCTTATTCACTATGCATAAAGCCGGTGAAAAATTCCTGCAGACGTTTTGATCAGCAGAAGGATGACCTTTTAAGATGAACTTAGTCAGATGATGCTAAGCATTAAGAGATGTATGCGTGCAGAGCTATGTTTTAATTTTCCTACACAGTTCCAGCGCTACCTTCTTTGCTTCTGTTGCTATCTTCCCATATGAACCATAATGCTTGCCCAGAGTTCATTTGTGGTTTTTACAGAAACAAATATTCAAATAAAATCTCCAAAAAATTTATGGTAGAAAGAGCAAATGAAAGGACACATTTGGGCTCTCTCAGAACACCTTTTGGAACTGTAAGTACCAAGCAAATTTATTGACTTCCTTCAGGATACTAGGGAAGTGAGGAATATTCACAACAAATTCAGAAAGATATTTATAAATTACAAAAATGTGTCATAAAATTGCTACAATGACAATTTAAAAGCAAATGATAGAAATGGAAACAGAATTAATTAACTTGGTGTTGGAGGTAGGTCCATAATCTTTGAAAGCAACCAAATGGAGCCAAGTAGCATTCTCTAATTTTGGTGAGTAATTTTGTTTACAAGTTTGTCTGTAGAAACAGAGCTTTCTCCCTCTCTTTCATTCTTTCATTGTGTCTTGTGTGCAATATGTGTTGAAATATATTTATACTGATTATAAAACAGTTACACATAAATTATGTATAGCTCAAGACATACTACTATCTATTGTCTCTATAAGCTGCCATTATAAAAGCTTTCACCACAAGCATTTAATGTTTTACATCTGATAATAAAAATAAAATAATAATAATAGTAATAATAATAACTTTGATTTACTCTTCTATGTTATTTTTTTACCTCCTTGATGAAGCATAGAAAGATCGCTCAATGCCTGCTGTGCATGCATGAGGAAGGACCTCAGTCAGGTGCCCAGCACTCAGGGGAAACCTGGATGCTTTGTCCTATACATGTCATTCCATGACTGTAGACAGGATGATTCAAAGGGTTTTCTGATTAACAAGGCTAGTAGAAATGATGAGATCCACGATCAATAAGAGATCTAGTCTGCATAAGGTACAGAACAATACAGAAGAGTACCTAAAGTTAAACTCTGGTTTCCCAGGTACATGCATCAGAAATGTCATACACACACAGATACTTGCACATTCTCAAGCACACACACACACACACACACACACTTATGCACATGCATACAATTTTATTCCATGGTGATAGTTAACAATAACATAGAAAATATCCTTGCTTGAGTTGCCTAAGGAAGCATTTATTCTATTGCTATATTTCCCTCAGGAATACACCAGTGGTTCTCAATCTTCATAACACTGTCCCCCTTTAATATAGTTCTTCAAGTTATGGTGAACCCCAAGCATAAATTCATTTTCACTGCTCCTTCATGAATGTATTTTTGCCACTGTTATGAATTGTAATGTAAATATCTGATAAGCAGGATATCTGCTATGTAACTCCGGTGAAAGAATTGTTTGACCCCCAAAGGAGTCATGGTCCATTTGTTGAGAACCAATGCTTTAAACTCTAGTGGACTGTAGCATGAGGGCCGGCTTGTTGGGGTTTCTGTCTCACCCAGTACTCCACAGCCGGCATGCCCCAAAGAAAGTCACACAGAGATCTCCATAAGTTATAAAACTGATGGCTCATTAGCTCAGTCTTTTTATTAGCTCTTGTAGCTTATATTAACCCATTTTTCTGATCTATGTTAGCCATGTGGCTCAGTACCTTTTTCAACCAGGCAGGTCACATGTTGCCTCTTCGAGGGTCTGGGCTGGACTGCGAAGAATGGGCTTCCTCCTTTCCAGCATTCTCCTGTTCTCATGGCCCCGCCTCTGCTTCCTGTCTGGTTGACCCACCTATACTTCCTGCCTGGCCAAACAACGTTTTATTAGAATACATGATTGACAGAATACAGATAATTCTCCCACACCAGTGGACTACAATTATCATTAGTGAAAAAGGTGATACAATGAATACTTAATGTCATACTTGCTTATTTATATTCATGTTAATAAATATAGCTGCACAGCACACTATTGAAAACACTTTCAACAGCAGAGATTAGAATGGTTCCAAATGTATTTATATCCAACAATATAATAGTAAGATCCCTAATTATGAGAATTTGAATATCTCCAAAATTCCTAGTTTATATTATAATGAAAATTCAGTGGTTTTGAAGGGTACAACTGCTGACCAATTTTTGTCCGGCTTTTTTAGCAAAATTCCCAGACATTATTTTCTACTTTGATAACTGTTTCTATTTAATGATCAGTGTAAGCAACCTTTATAAAAATCCATCAATTCTTCAAACATTGCAATGAACCCGAGGCAATGATGAAAATTATTATAAGTCATTCGGAGTGCAGTGAAAATGAGATGACCACTCACAGATACTGATATTCAAAAAGATAAAAATGGGAAAATGATGCAGAGAATGTTATCTCGGGTAACATTTAGGTACAATAGAAATGGAGGGGAAATGGCAGTCTGCATGATTCTTTCACCTAAAGTGAGGACTGTACTTTGTATAGTTGTAATGGTGGTGTGTTCAAAGAAAGTGCACTTGTTGGTTCTTGGATGTTTAGCCCCAAAATAATCACACAGAAATCATATTATGTACATTGGTGCTTTGCCCATTAGCTCTAGCTTCTTATGTTATAACTCTTACATCTTAATTTAACCCACCTCCATTAATCCATGCATGACAATGAGGTTGTGCCCTACCAGCAAAGTCTTAGCACATCTGTTTCCAATGGCGGCTCCAAGGTTTCTCTCTGCCTCTGCCTCTGCCTCCTTTCTCTCAGCATTCCATTTAGTTTTCCCTACCTAGCTCTGTTCCCCTATAGCTCTGCTATAGGCCCATAGCAGTTCCTTTATAGACCAGTGATATTCACAGCATACAGAGTGGACTCCCACATCAGTGGTGTATGGTTTAGGTATTAACTCTTGGCCCATAAATCCTTCATTTTATTACAGTACCAGAGGATGTATATAGTCACTAAGCGTGGACTCTTTGGTCAAGAAAGTTTTGTAGAGTGGGGGATGGGATAAAACAAATAGGATAACCATTTTTGTTTTTTCTCAATCCAAGTCAGCATTATGGCCTATAACGATAAGACAACAAATAGCCCTAATCTCTGGCAACTCTTCTCATTAGATTCCAAAAGAGTTGCAATTGTAAGAGAATTCATAAGGACATAAATGTCTGATGATATAAGTAGCATACATTCGTGCAAAAGAAACAATTTTCTATATTCTATAAACCACTGAAATACTAAGAAATACCTACTAGTTAAAACCACAGTGGAGAAACTTATCCTAATAGGTCAAGCTTATTATGTTTATAATCCTATTAACTACTTATTTAAGTTAAAAAAGCATGCAACTGAGAAACCTGAGTAAAATACCAAAAATGAGACCTTTCTCACTGACACATGATACCACCATGGCTACAGTATTCTCTAAAATTTAGAGACTAAAGGAAGATATTCCATTCCAGAAAATAAAATATGAACCACCAGAAAGTTCATTGCCACAGTGGATAATTATGTCATCCACCTCCAAAAGCATCTGTTTATAAATCCAGTAGGTGTGCATCAAGCACTGATCTTTGATTATCGAACAAATTTAAGCGTCACCCCTCCATCATTTTAACTTTCGCAGTTTTCACTCCACAAAGAGATTTTAGCTGTGTTATTGCCTTAGTTATTATTGGAAATGGTAAGAATCTCAACCTGATTTTTTATACGAACACCATGTTTCTATCTACACCGAACTGAAAGTGGAATGTATCACATCAGCCAAACATGACTTTCTCAGGGGACTTGGGACGTTTCCAAAAAAATTCAGACTTGCATCCAGCAGTTAAAACTAGATGAGACTCTCCGCTATTTTCACGAAAATTTCTTGTTTTACACTCTCCCTTTCTGGTCTTCCTCTTTCCTTCCTTCTTAAACTTTGTATTTCATCCAGCTATATACCAGGACCTTTTTTTCCCAAATAATTAATAAGATGAAGTTGGCAGGAAAGGTTAAGTAAAACTAGAAACTCTCACCATGAAGGATTGATATGCTAGGAGAAAGCTCTTATTTCCCTTTGAGAGTAATTCAGCTACTTTGAACTTAGCAACATTTCATACTTTATCAAAATATTGACCTTTGGTGTTTAGTTTCGCTGACAAGAATTTAAAAGTATCTATTGTGAAAAGAAACAATAGAAAAAGAGACAAATTAAACTAATTGTAATTATGTTTACTTCATTTACCACACCAACAAACTGCAACATTGCTTCTCATTGTATCAGTATTGATGGAGGGAAGCTTTGTTTTAGAATAGAAAGGAACGATCTTTGGTTTTGAATGCAAGAATTCCATTACTTCTTATTACAGTAGTATAGATGAACTGATATAGTTAATTTAACACCTTCTATTGATACATAAAATAGAGTAAAAAAATGTAAAATTGTCTACTGGATCATCAATTATGAGCCTATCAAATTTGGAATGTTAATATTTATTTGTAATGTGTTCCCAAAACATGTGCAAAATTTCAGTGTTTGTAAGCTAACATAGAGGTGGACAAACGGTAATGGTATATTATCAAATATTCAATATATTTTATAGACACCAAATTTCCTAATTCTACTTTATCTAAAATGTGGTAATGATCCTAAAAATAAGATCATATATTTCATTAAGATATATGAACTGCAATTACAATTTATGAAAATTCATCTCAGTATAGAACAGGTGAATGTTTCTTTTAAGATGTCTAGGTAAATTGATATATCTTAATATCTGAACTTATATATCATCCATCATTATTGTAATCACCTACAAAGCATTCTATCAAAACATCATGGTGTTTGTATACATTTTTCATAAATGAAAATTACAGTAGCTATACCAACTATAACAAAAGAATTACTATTGTAAACTTGTTTGATTATTTCTGAATTTCTTACATTTTTATATTCATTTTCTTAGAAGTAGTAGTTACATTTTCTGCCAGAACCTATATTTGTTTGCTTTAATATTTTAGTATACCTTAATTGAAGTTGTAATATATCACTGTCCCCATTCCTTTTCCTTCCTCAAGCTTCAACCAGCTACCCTCCTTCAATCCCCTGTATAACCCCTCAATTTAAAAGGTTCTTTTTCTTTGATTATTATTGTTGTACTGCTTTACACACACAAACATACACACAAACACACACACACACACACACGTGTGTGTCCTAAATGTGTAATCTCTTTATAATTAGGAACTAACCCAAAATATCTGAGTGACATCTAAACGCTATATCTATAATCTACATGGTTTTGGGAATCACATGGAATATTTTGACTAACCATTCAAAAGGTAGGTTTTTTTTATACATGATATTGGAACTTTTGTTATTCCATGGTTCTTCAGTCGACCAAAGTTGACATACATATTTACACACAATCTGCTAAGTCTGCATATGCTGCTTTTTTATACATGGTTTCAGGGTTGATGACTCTATGTTCCAAAACCAATAAGTTGACTCATACCTGGGAGAGGCCATTTCTCCTTTTTGCAGCAGTCATTACCTTCTTTTGCCTCTTTATCTAGGAGTAGAGACACCATGAAAATTTCCCTCTCCCACATGAACATGTCTGTTGACTTTGACATATTGCTGATGTTGCTCATGTAGCCATTTATTTGAGAAACTTTCATAGTTAATTTCTGAGTATTCTGCTTCTTGCAATCATTTCAAATCCTCTTTAATAATGCTCCCGTAGCCGTAGAAGTAGTCGCTGTAGTATAGATGTGCTTCTTAGAGAGAGGCTTCCAGCAATCTCTTCATCTCTGCATTGTATCTTACTGTAGTTTTCTACAATAATCATCATTCAATGTAAAGAGAGAATTATTTAATGAAGTGGGGTAGCTATAATTATTTTTGGAATTAAGAATAAGTTTTGGAATACAGAAATGAATTGTGCTGGTCTAGCAAAGAGATGCTAATAATTTCTATGCTAATGTTGACTTCACTAGCCTGGGAAGATAGCTAAACTTCTAGTACCAGGCATAATTTTGCTCTTATCGAATGGCCTTAAATACAACTAAACAGGTATTGGTTGCCACTGACTTGTGAATGCTACTGGTTGCATCTTTTTGCATATTTTGGCATGTTATTAATTTTTATATTTCCTAGGTGTTTCAGCTGAGTAGGACTGTTTATTTTCCTCTCTTGACAATTTGCTTAATATTTTCTGGAACCATGAGAGGTAGTCTATGGAAAAAAAGGCTTCAGATCAGATCCAGCTCAAATCATTTTGTTCTTGTGTCCTAAGTGTGTGATGTCTTCATTAATAGATCCTCATTTCCTGAGAAGCAACAAAAGTCTTTATCTATATTCTATATTAGATTATTTTCACCTACCATTCAAAGTGAGGTTTTCCATGCCTGATGCTTTAATTTTTGTTAGTCCCTGATCCTTCTGGGTAACATTATCAACGCCAGGTCTTAACTTCCTTTAGTGTATGTGTTATGCCTGTGTATTATATATATTTTGTAGTGTATAAATGTAAGTAAATATAAAATAATATGAATCCTTGAAGCTTTATCAAATAATCTTGTTATTTGACCAATACCTTCTTTATTCTTTTTATAAAGCAGTTGGAGCCTTCTTCCATCATCACAATACTCCTCTCCTAGCCTTCTCTCCTATAGTGTGTATATTTTCTTGTTTTCTATGGTTCCTGGATATTGGATAATTACATTGGAGGGTTTGGAAAACTGACTAAGGATATAAACAGAGAGATCTCAATAAGGCATCAGGCAGATGCTGTCTGCATGCCTGCCCTTAGATCAGGGGGTCTGCTGCCCTCCAGCACCACTCAGAGAGTCATAAGGAATTTGGATACGCAGGGTGAGGCGGTGCTGTCAGCAGTCTTATGACACTGATCATCATTTTGATGTGACTGCTTTGTCATGCCAAAAATATCAACTCTGGTCTGTACTTACTATGTTACTTAAAAAAAGTTGTTAAAGAACTAACTAAATAAAGAAATGACTATGAAATACCTAAAACAACGTTCATCATCTTTAGTAATTAGGGAGGGTATTGTATATTTAAAAACTTTAAGATTTCTTCTCACTCCAGTGAAAATGGCTAATATCAACAGAAAATTGACAACAAATACTAACAAAAAGAAGCCTTCATTCACTATTTGTGGATGCAAACTTTGATGCAGCCACACTGGAATATTGTATGAAGAATACTCAAAAAAGTAAAAGTAAACTTGCCATATAACCCGAAAATGCCACATGTTAGTATATGCTTGCAAATCTTGGCATCCTACCCCAGATTCAGCTCATCTATGGCCACTGCTCCCTACTTATAATAGTCAGGAAATAGAAACAATTTAAACAGCCTTTAATAAATGAATGGGTGAGAAAATTGTAATACATCTATACAATAGAATGCTATTCAGTTGTAAAGGAAAAATGAAATTTACTGATAAATTGATTGATCTAGATGATATTATATTGAGTAATATAACACAGACCAGAAAAGGCAAATAGTGCATGTTCTTTTTCATCTATCATTTTCATATTAGTTTAGTTTAATAAAATTAGTTTTTATTGTTATTCTCATTAACAAATACATGGAAAGTGTCATCTTGTATTTTAAACACATCATTGCTTCAGAGAATGCATAATGAGCTATTCTAGCTCTAAAAATATGTCTTAATGAATGTAAGACATTTCCAATTGTGTATATATAATAAAATATGAAAATACTAATTATCTTTTTCTTGTTCATTGAGATTATAGCTCTGTAGGAGTTATAATAGTAAAGATACATAAAAATATCAGTAAAATTGCTTTTCACATAAAGTAACCATCAGTAAACTTCAGGTTTTATTTTTCATTTCTCCTTCATTATTGCACCAAATATCAAATAATTAACTTTCTCCATTCATAACATCAACAAAAGTATAGAGTTTAAAATAGTCATTGAAGAATTCCTCCAAAAAAGTTCTGATAATGTATTATGGAAATGTGGGGAGTTAGGAATGCATGAATGTACATGAAAGAGATCTTAATCAATAAAGGACAGGCAACATGTGAACAGGGAAAAGGAAATCATTGTTGGGGCGGCTGATATGGCTAAAAAGTAAAGAATACATCCGGTTCTTCCAGTGGAACCTCTAGTTGTTTCCTAACACCTACTTCTTTCAGTCATAACTTGAACTTGCCAAGCTCTGACACCTTATTACCTTGAAGGCAACTATGCATATGGCATATGGCATGCACACCTACACAGAGAAAAAGAGAGAGAGAGAGAGAGAGAGAGAGAGAGAGAGAGAGAAGTAAAAGAGAACTAGAGAACTAGACAGAGGTTCAGAGAGGCAAAGAGAAATTGTAAGAAAGAAAATTACTATGTGTTGAACAAATGCACTTCTAGAACTATGTTTACTTTCTAAATAGAAATAATGCATAGTAGTAGGATAGTCTTTGGAGAACTTGATGCATTTAATATCAATCACTTAAATTTGCTTCCAACATTTCCTGTGTAACAGAAACGATCTTTACATTTATCTTCTGTTAGACAAATATAGTTGTAAGGGGAAGTGTCCTAGACTACAGCTGATGTGTTACTTATTTCTGTAGGCAATAAATGTCAGACATTGCCAGGGTGGGGTAACTTACATGCTAAGAATAAACAGCTTTAGTCTGTGATGCTAACACAAATTGTTCTTAAAAAGGAAGCCATTATCCATCATTTATATTGAAAAACAAGAGCACTGCTGTTGCTTTTATAAATGTACATACTTCAATATCCAGCAGAAAAAGTAGAGAAAACAAAGAAAGCAAAACTAAATTTTAAGGGGTTTGGAATTCAAAAAGTCTGGAGGGTGCATCTTTCTGGGTTTACTAAGCAGTAAATGTCTTAATAGTGTGGGGAACTTTCTTGCCAAGGTCGGATACATGAATGTGTACATAAGAAAAAAGTCTTCTTTCAATAAAATATTTTATTTTCCAAACAGCTAACATGGTTGAGCTTCATAGAGTTTTATTTGTGATGTTTTTATGAGACCAAGTTCCACAAATGCAATGCTGTCTTTTCTCCAACTCCAGTTCTGCTATAAACAGTAGTGACCTGTAAGGAAATATGTCCAGTGAAGTGAGGCCTCATAATCTCATTGCAATGCACCTTTGCAGTGAGATAGGAACCACATTTCCCGTTCTTTTCAAGGAGCTCTTTTAATTAGCTACACTTCTTAAAGGAAAGAAAATAAGGTTGTAAAGCAGTTTTCACTTCAGAAATAAAAACAAATAGATATATATGTGTGTGCATGTATATACAAATTTATATACACACATATATGAGTGTATATTGACCTAATATATATATATATNAGAGAGAGAGAGATTGACCTAATTTGCTAGAAAATATGGACAGGGGTTATTTCCGTTTCTCTTTATTGAAATCTTTCTAGGTAATATAGCATGTAATTGTTATGGATAGCGAGACATACTTATCTCCTATCTTTTTAATTAAACCTTTAATAACAACATCTAGATTATTTTTTATTTTTATCTTAAATATATAATGAGGTATTTTTGTTATATTTCAAGTACTTTGTATTGTTTTAAAATGGATTGAACCTCAAATATGAATAAAATTGCTTATGCAATAATATATATTATGACTTTATAATGATACAACTGTTATATTATCTACTAGATCATTTGTAAAGACTGGTATTTAAAGATCATTTAATTTGTGGAATAGCACTGATTGTGTTTTGAATGTGAAATACATCTTATGAGTTCATGTGTTTGAAAACTTGGTCCTTAGATGTTGGTACTGTATAGGAATTTTGTGTGCCTTCAATGAAATAAAGTGTTACTGGAGAAAGGGGGTGACACTGGGACAGCCCTCAATGGTGTATAGCTTTGAGCCCAGTCCTTCCACTCTCCAGTTCTTTAGTATGGATGCAATATGACCAGGAAGACTTCTTCCAGCACACTTTCCTCACATACCTGCAGATCCTCTCTGCCATCGTGGAATGATCTTCTTTAACTGGACCTAAAATACACTATTCCTTTTTCTTTTCTTTAAAAAGAAATGAAAATTTCATAGCTCTGTATACAAGGTAGTTTAATCATATCTGCTCCTAATTTTCTTCCTCCTTTTCTTCTTAGCTATTCTTTCTGTTTCTCTCTTCTTGATCCAATTATTTGAATTACCAACTGAAAAAGCTGCAATACATACACTGCAGTATAATTAGATATGTGTGCATGTGTGTGTGCTTGAGTGTGTGTGTGTGTTTGTGTGTGTGTGTGTGTGTTCTGGCAATGGAATACAGCTCCTCATGATTGCATAGTGAGAATTTTCTGGAGTCATGTACCTAGGCCTTTATCAAACACTCTAAATATCAGTTATTCAAAAAACATTTTCTTTTTTTTCCTTTTTTTGCCACACATATTTGTTCTTTTTTTTCTTTTCTTTTCTTTTCTTTTCTTTTTTTTTTTTTTTTACAAGACAAGGTTCCTCTGTACCTTGGGGCCTGTCCTGGAACTAGCTCTTGTAGATCAGGTTGGCCTTGAACTCACAGAGACATGCCTGCCTCTGCCTTCTGAGTGCTGGGATTAAAGGCTTGTGCCAACACCACTCAGCTCACATTTGTTCTTATACTAACACACACAACGAACACCTATAAAGTTAAGAATCATGTGCCAAACTCTACAATTATTTCTAGGTTTTTTTTCATGAAGAAAACAAAGCATTATCAATTTCTTTCTGCCACTAACAGTAGAAAATGCGAGATGAGATTGAGGTACTCTTAACACGTAGAGCTGAATTTCTGAAAGAGAAGATATTAAAACTTGATTGTAAAGTGGGTGGAAAAGGACTCTTTTGCATTCCATGGCAGTATGTATCAAGAAGAGAATCAGAAACAGCACTCTGTGTATTAGAGACTTTTCTTTTACTGAGACAATAGAGAACAGTTGGGTAGTGTGGGAGATACATGTGGAAACGTAGAGGCATTCAGAGGCAAGGTAATCATTTAAGAAAGTGATGATGAAAACAAAGTTGGATTCATACTCCATAAGACAAACATGTTCAACTCCTGGTCTTACCTAGACTAGAATACGTCATCTCCAAGCAGCTTCCCTCATAGTCTGGCTTTTACAAACTTTTCCTCTGGTTAAACAAACAAGACCTAGATAAAGACAAAAAGAGTTGGCATCCCATTATGGATGGGGAAAAACTCACAAAGCTCCACTGGTATGTAAAAGCTATTAGCAATGCATGATCATTTTTTCCTTATTGAAAACTGATTTTATTTCTTACAATATAGTATGATTATGGTTCCCCTCCTGCTACTGCTCCTTAGCTCTTCTTCCATTTGTTTCCATTTGGGCCCACACACTTTTATCTTTCCTTAGAAAACAAAGGCATCTAAGTAATAATATTAAAATAAGATAAAATATCATGAAACAAAACCAAACAATTCAAAATATGACAAAACAGGAAAGAGTCAACCTGGACAGGGTAGCACATATAGATAGATGCAGACACACATGATCACACAAAAAAAGTCCCATAAAAACACAAAACTGGAAACATAAATAAATACCGGTCCCATATAAAAGGGAACTGTATGATTTAATAATAATGATAATAGTAAAGGTAGTAGTAATAGTAATAAGGTGGCACTGTACCAACAGTATGAGATGTAAAACGTACAAAGATGCCATTGAGTTGGTTTTCTGATGGCTGTCTACACCAAGTCATGCGGTCTACACTTAAGAGAAGTTTCTTTCCCCGTGGATATTCCATTTTAGAGAACTAATTCTTCATTTGCCAATTATTATTGATCAGACTTAGCTTCTTGGTTAGGGATTGGAACATGTGTCCACTTCTTTTTTCAGCTCTAGGACCCACCCCATCTGGTACAGACCTGTGCAGGCTCTGTGAATGCTACTACAGTCTTTGTGAGTTCATGTGAGTGTTGTTTCTTTGTTTAGAAAGCCTAATTTCTTTGGCGTCTTCCTTCCCCTGTGGCTCTTATATTCTTTCTGTCTCTTCTTCCTCAGAGTTCCCTGAGCCTAATGGGATAAATTTGATGGAGACATCACATTAAGTTTAAGTGTGCTAAGATCTCTGAATATTGTCTAGCAGTGGGTCACTGTATTTCCCTGGTGGTCCCTGAATTAGGAAGGCTTTTGATATATAATTATAGAAAATGTCATAAGGATACATTTGATAAATTCTCTAAGAAAATAACTAATTGTCTTGAATGCAAGAACTACATAATAAATTACCCAATACAATTGATCAGTCCTAAACATCTATACATATGAGAAACATTAACTCGACTCAGCATGTTGTATTGAAATATACACACATATATATCTTACAACAGTAATTAAAGAACAGGAGATCATTAATTTGAGAAAATGGCAGGCATGAGAGAAGTTAAAGAAGAAAACATGTCTTGGTGTTCCTATTGCTTTCAAGAGAACTATGGCCACAACAGCTCTTATAAAGAAAACGTTTAGTTGAGGTGACTTACAGTTTTAGAGGTTTAGTCTATTATCATCATGGTGGGACACAACAATGTGCAGGCAGACATGGTGCTGGAGAAGGAGCAGAAATTCAACATCTTGATCTTTATGCAGCAGGAGTTTCTTTCCACATTTGGTGTAACTTGAGTACAGGAGACCTGAGAGTTCATTCTCACTGTGACACACTTTCTCCAATATGGTAAAACATAATCCAACAAGGTTATATCTCCTAATAGTGGCATTCCCTATGAGCTTACGGGGAGTAATTACATTTAAACTACCACATTCCACTCCCTGGCCCCCATAAACTTGTAACAATATCATAATATCAAATTCATATAGCCCAATTTCCAAAGTTCTCATAATCTATCAGTCTCAAAATTGTTTAAAAGTCCAAAGTTTAAGGAGTCTTTCTTAAATGTAATTCCCTATAAAATCATCAAAACCAAACAACAACGAAACAGTTCACAGAATGCCAACATATAATGTCACATGATATACAATACTGTTCCAAATGTAGGGAAAGGAAAATTGTGAGGAAATATTGAACCAAAGCAAGACCAAAAACCAGCTGTGCAATCTGCAGACTCTACATCCCAATGTCAGACACCAAGACACTCTTCAGATCTCAAACTCCTTTCAAATTTGTTGAGCTCAACATATTTCTTTCTCTTGGGCTGTTTCCATTCCCAGGTAGCGGCTCTCTTCAGTAATTATCCCAATCATCTTGAGAGCTCCAAGGAAATCCATGACTTACCGTCACAACATCATGCAATGGCCTCTCCAGGCCTCCATTCAAGAAGACCTCTGGCAAGAACCTGGCCTCAGCAGCTTTCCTTATTTACAGAGAAGGTTCCCATGACCCCTTTCTTTTATTCTTGATTCTAAGGCAAGAGTCATGTGGACAAAGCTGCCAAGTTCTGCTGAAGCTAGAGCTAGAACATGCTCTACCATTAAATTACATATTCACCAAGTTTCTGTTTTCAATCATTACATTCACTGCCTAAGCTTGACTGTCCTCGAACTTGCTCTGTTGACCAATATGGTTTCAGCCTCAGAGATCCATCCTCATCTGCCTCTGCAGTGCTGAGATTAAAGACACGCACTATTACACTGGACTATGAGTTTGACTTTAACACCTTTTAACAAGTTTGAAACTTAGCTAGGTGGTATCTTGCCTGAGATTACCACTCTTTTCTTTCTTCATTTCTTACTTTGTTCATTTCCTTGATTACAGGACTTAGCTCTATTCAACTTCCTGCTACCCCTTTCTTCTCAAATTGTATAATTTATAATTATCCAGCTGAATCTTTTTCATTATAATTCATTAGAGTTTACACTATAGCCACACAATAGAATAAGTACTAGACTGTTATGCAATTTCTTCTGCCAAAGGAATTAATTCAATCTTGTCACTTTACTCTCAGGCAGATGTTTTAAGTCAAAGGCAAAAAGAAACCACATTCTTCATCAAAATATCAAAAGAACGATCTCAAGACCACATAGCTCCTTGAGAACTACATGAGTCAGTCATCCACAGTTAAAAATACTCTCAACTTCATGGTCTTTCATGTTCTTACTAGTATGACCCATTAATCACCACTTAAAATGGTCCACCATTTTCTTTACCCAAACTCCCAAAGTCTACATTCGTCCAAACAATAGTATGGTCAGGGCTATCACAGCAATACCTTAGTCCCTGATACCAATTTCTGTCTTAGTTAGAGTCTCTATTGCTGTGAACAGACAGCATGACCATGGAGACTCCCATGAAGGAAAACATTTAATTGAGGTGACTTACAGTTTCAGAGGTGAATCCATTATCATGGTGCGACATGGTAGTGGGTAGGCAGACATGGTGCTGGAGAAGGAGCTATGATATCTACATCTTGATTTTCATGTAGCAAGAGTCTTTGTCCACACTTGGTATAGCTTGCTCATAGTGGACCCCAAAGTCGATTTCCATAGCGACATATACTTCCTTCAAAAAGGCTTTACCTTCTCTAATCAGGCCACCTCTACTCCAAAAGGGCCACACACCATAATAATCTTTCCACATGAGCTTTTGGAGGCCAATTACTTTTAAACTACCACAGAGAAAATAGGGAGGAAAGGATATAAAAAATTCTCAAAAATAAAAGAAAAAAAGAGACAAATGTGACTGAAGCTTATGGATTGATAATTAAAAGCATTAAATGGGCAAAATTTGCAATATTAACTATTATGAAGTCCTTTATTATCAAATTATATGCAGTGTTGACAGAGACTCCTGCTGCCTGCAGATCAAGAGGTAGAAATCTCCTCTCTTTCTGCAGTGCCATATCTGTTGGCATGTTACCTTGCCCGACCATGATGACGATGAACTAAACTTCTGAAGTTGTAAGCCACTTAAATTAAATGCTTTCCTTATTGACAAGTTGAAAAACTGACATTTATTAAGTGTGTAAGGATGAAGAAGAAAGGCTTAACAATATATTTTCAATGAGAAAGACAATGTACATAAATGATAATAATTTTAAATATAGAATTAATAAAATTTAAAATATAATCCAAGTTTATTTTAAGGAAGTTGATACAAATTGTTTCAGTGAAGGAACATTAATATAAGAATATTGATCCAGGTCTGTCAATGGTACTTCAGGATGCACATGAAGAGAACTATAAACTGAGCCAAATAAGAGAGACAAAATCTCTTGATTTCATGAATTTTTTTTAAACTTTTTAAAATGATTTTTAAATTATTAGGAATATTATTTACATCCTGACCACAGTTTCCCTTCCCTCCTCTCCTCCCAGTCCCCGCTCAGCTTCTCCTTGGCAGGCCTCCCATGGATACCACCAAAGCATGGCATAACAAACTGTAGTAAGATTAGGCACCCCTCCTCATATTAAAGCTATACAAGGCAACTCAGTATGAGGATCAGGGTCCAAATGGCTGACAAGTGAGTCAGCGACAACTCCTGTTGCCAGGGTTAGGAGTCCCACAAGAATACCAAGCTAAACTACTGCAACTTATGAAAAGGGCCTGGGTCAGTACTGTGCAGGTTCCGTTTTCGCCAGTTCAGTCTCTGTGAGCCCTTACGATTCTGTGGATTTTCCTGTGAAGTCCTTGACCCCTCCAGTTTCCAAAATCCCTCCTCCCCCTCTTCTGGACTCCTAGAGCTCTATCCTATATATGGCAGTGTTTCCATCAGTTACTGGATGAAGTCTCTCTAGTGGCAATGCACTAGGTATTAATATGTGAGTATAACAGAATATCATTAGACACCATAACATTGACTTTTGTTTTATTTTGTGTTCCAGTTATATTCGGTTCTTTTCTAGGTCTCTGCATATCCAAACTTTGAGTCCTAGCATTCCAGTCAGTGTGAGGTTTGGGCTCCTTCTTGCAGCTTAGTCCTCAGGTTGGGCTAGTCATTGTTTGGCCATTATCATAATTTCTGTGCCTCTTTTACCCTAGTTCATCTTGTAGGCAGGACAGATTGTATTTCAATGGTTAAATGGCTGGGCTTGTGTCCCAATTCCTCCAATGGAAATCTTGCTGGGTCACGGGAGATGACCAGTTCAAGCTACTGTCTGCTCTTGCTGAGAGTCTTAACTATAGTCCCCCTTATAGATTCCTGGTATTTTCCCACTGCATTGTTTCTCCTTCAACCCACAAAGCATCCCATTTCCAGTCATCTCTTTCAGTACTTTCTATTCCATTTGCTCCACCTGATTGTTCCTATTCCTATCCTTAGCCACTTCTAGTATACTCAAGAAATCTATTAACCCTTCCCAGGGAGATGCAAGCATTCCCACTTAGACCTCCTTGGTACTTAGCTTCTTTGGGCTTGTGACACATGAACTTTTTAATGCAGGGAGGTGAAAAGAATTCTTTAAGGAAGAGAAATTGATTATCAGAGAAGCAAGTGAGAGCGAGAATAAATCATGTTGAGAAAGTCATTAACAGAGAAAACTTAAAGAGGTTTCTATCAAGAAATTAAAAACCATCAAGTAAGCAGGAAAATATATGGAACGCCGGTCTTTCTTTGGAGAAGCATTCAGTTTAGCAGAATCAGTACTGAGGAAACTGAAGGAAGATGTGTATAGACTAACAATCGTCCAAGGTTAATACTAGGCTCCAATAAGACTAACACCACAATTAAGGAAAGCTCTGATGGAGTCACTCTGTGAAGTATAACAGAGTGTAGTGAGTGTCTAATTCTTCCAGGGTTGGTGTAGACAGTGAGAAGAGAATTGGAGTTAAGTCTTAATCCAAGAAGTAAACAGCAAGAAGTAGGTGTAATGCTGCCTAATTCCTTTTATTGTTATTTTTATCCTAGAAAAACTCACTTGTCTGTTCTCCAGTGAGACTCTCAGACAATTACTCCCTTAAATTAAGTGACAAAGCTCTGTGAGTGAAAAGGAATTCCCAGAAGATGTTTGGAGAAATTGAATGCATTTTAAATGGAAAAACAAGGATTTCAGGCTGCAAATAATCTTGCTACTCACACAGTAAACAGTTGTTCATGTTACCCTAGAGGTTTAGAGTAGTGATAGGTGAAAACTCCCACGTCCAAAAGACTCATCTTCAGTAATATGGAAGTTACTGTTGAAAACCGAGTCGTCATTCTATTTAATATGCCCTGGTGCCTTCTCCTTTCATTATAAAGCTGAAGGAATTGTAGAATTTTTTTATGAAATTGTATTTTGCATCAGTTATTTTGCTCAGGGATTTTCACATGACCTAATTCATAAATGACTTTCTTGAATGTCTTGACTACTTATATCTCCATTATAGAACTGATTTGACCAAGAATTTGGTTTCAATGACTTACCAAAATTTTGTGAATTGTAAGAAACAGGAATATTCACTCTAACTTAGAGTCCAAAATAGCACACGACACAGGATTTATGTCCTCAAATCATCACAGTGTTTGGAGGTTGAGATTTGTTCAGATTAAATCAAGAACATTCATTTCCTTTCTGTAGTTTCTTGTGTGTCTTTCTCCTGTCATGTGTCCTTCAAATTATTGAAAGAACTTCATGCACTTTAATTATTTGCACATAGTATTCATAGAAAAGAAGCCTTTCCTTGCAGGTCCCAGCAAGCCTCTTCCTGTTAGACCAACGTGAAATGTAATACTTATGCAACAATTAAACAATCAATGCTATTCAGGAAAAGGATGACAGGAGTTGTGTTAGTTTACACTTGATCTTATTGACTTTACCAGATTTGATTTGAGAAGGATAATGTACATAGTGATATATGAATTCACACATGAGTAGTTTACAATATTTGGTAACATTGGGTTATAAATTATCTGTGAAAACGCCATTATTGTTTTAATGAAGTTTGGAAAGATACATTTGTGAAAATTTCATTATTGTTTTAGAAATATTTGAAAGATGACATATTTACTTGATTCCAGGATTCAGAATTTTCAAATACATATATATGCCATTATATAATATATGTAATTTATTATACATATTAAACATAATAATTTATCTCCATATAACTGAACAGGGTGATAGATGAATGACTGATAGATGGATACTCCATCTAATATTTGTTATGACTAAGCAATCTAATCAAGTAAAAACAATCATGTTACATATCTTAATAGTTATTAAATGAAATCTAGAGTGTCATATAGTTCAGTCCATAGCAATTTCTCTGAATGTGTTTGAATTAACAGAAATTTCATTGTTCTTTTAATAACATGATACGACACAGGAAATAAATGCAAAAGCTATTAGATTCTGAGAGCCACTAAGTAAATGCATGACAATCTCACACATTTCATCATAATTTCTGTTGATTTCTTAACAGTATCTGTGAAGACACTTTCAAATGGTATTAGGCAGAAAAGATGCAGCATTGTGCCCTAGCCATAAATTGAAGTTAAGAGCACTCTTGCAGGAAGCATTTTCATTTGCATTGATATTCATGGAATAGAATTCTTGGCATACAGATATGAGATGAAGTGCTCATAAAAATAGATGCTCTTATCCATCAATGTAATACTTGATCAAGAGGTGTAAATATGTATAGTCTAAAATTCTTAGTTCATATGTAGCAAGAGATTTTATGACCTCAAATTGCTTCTGCCTCCTTGGACCAAATAAAGAATCATGAGTCAATGCCACACGATTAAATATACTGAGGTTACTCTGGAGCAAGGAAGAGGTTTGTCAGATGAGGCGCCAAGAAAAGAAAAATAGACAACTCTGATCCTAGAATTGTAGTTGAAGAGACTTACCCAACATTCTGTGGAACACTAATGGGCGATGTATTTTCCAGTCTATCTTAATAGTTCTGGTTATCTTAAACAGACTTAATCAACATACAAATTCTACAGTATCTTTAAGAATGTGCTTTCTTGTGGGAAGAGAAGCAGAAACCCACAATTAAAGATTAAGAAAAGCTCATGGAATTCTGTGGAAGAATGGACAGAAGGATTTTAAGATACAGAGGGATCGGGGACACCACAAAAAAACTCACAGAATCTGCCATCTTAGCCTCATAGGGTTCTCAGAACGGCAATGACAACCAGGGAGCATGCACAGACTGACTAAGGCCCTCTGTATATGTGTTAGAGTTTCTGTATATATGTTAGAGTTATGTAGCTTGGTCATCTTGTGGGGCTACAGTGGGAACATGGACTATCTCTGACTTTTTCTGGCTTTTGTGATCCTAATCCTCATACTGGGTTGCCTTGGCTAGCCTTAAGACAAGAGGAAGTGCGTAATCTTACTGAAACTTGAAATGCCCTGTTTTGTTGCTACCCATGGGAAGATTGCCCTTTTCTGAAAAGAAATGGAGTGGATGGTAGGGAAGAGGGGAGGTCGGGGGAGGGATGTCGAGGAGAGGAGGAAGGGCAATCTGAAGTCGAGCTGATAATAATAATAATAATAATAATAATAATACGACCATGGTCTTTTCTAGAAATTAAGACTCAGGGAAAATTCTGAAATGAGAAACAGAAAGATTTCAAGATCCAGAAGATCAGAAAGAATGCTGAGACTGTGATATCATTTGAGTGCAGAGAAGGAAATTGCAAAAGCTAGATCAAGAGCTATAGACAACTAGCAACTACAGAGGGGGTAAATGTCTTTCCCAGAGATGAACCCCTGTATGGTGATTCAAGGAGTGGTCAGTCCTGGAAGCAGACATGTTCATCAAATATTGTTGGTTGTTTATTCATTTACATGCATATGTATAAGTATTTTATATGTATAAAAGAGAGGATCTGATGAGGGAGTGATAAAAAGAAGAGAGGAATAATGGAATGATAAAAATACATTTTAATTAAATTGAGGAAAAATGTAAAATTCAACAAGGTTTATAATGAGAGTTATTGTATTTTAATATATGTGAAAATTACATCCACACATCACCTTTTTAATCATCCATGGGAGTATAATATTCAAAAGAATTTTTTTAAATATCAACAAGTGAATAAGAACATGACTCATATTAATGTTGAAAGTTATGTACTTGACACTCCATGAATGATGTGTTTATATAGCTTTGTTGTTGTCATTTTCACCATTTAAAAGTGCCTATTATTATTATATGAAAAAGTTTAATGAAGTTTGTTGTATTTGCTCATTTAATAAAACTTTAGACAAATAAAGAAAACAGATAAATGTGTACCAGATCACATTAATGAGAACCAATGAAGCAAGCATTCATAGCAGGGTCCATGGTATATAATGACATGGTACAGAGTCGACCAACTGGTTGATTCTTATAGGAAGACTATGTAGAATGGATCCTCTCAGTTTTGGTTGTCTACCAAATCTGTCTTCTGATATTTAAGAGCTGAGAGCTGGCACAGGGACAGTAAATAAAGCCATCTGAGATGTATATCTAGAATTGCATTCTGGATCCTTAGAAGATTCCCCTGCGGTAGTCACTGGAGATAGAGAGGCCACGGAAGATGCTTAAGAATTAAAAGAATCCAAATGTACTAAGGCTGATGGGGTATAAAGTAGTAAATGGGTAATCAGACAAAGGACCCCTGATACAATACGAGGCTGGAAAGCTGCTGGAAAAGCCAATTTTCTCCAGGTAGTACGTTAATTACATCAGCAAGAACACACTGCCTTAAAGACTCATCATAAACCGAAAGGAAGAGCAAGGCTCTCTGGTAGCATGGTTGGAATCTATCCCAAAGGTGTAAATGAGAGAGCTGAGTTGAGATAGTACCATTAGGTATACAAAGCCACTAAGGGATTGTTTGATTTTGTCTTATCTTTAACTTTAAATTGTAATAGAAAGAGACATAATTTTTGTTTGTTGAGTGAGAAACCATGCATCTCTGTAAACTAAGTTGGACGGAAAAAAACAGGTAAGGAGAGTGTTAGCTATGCTCTGTTAAGAAAATAAGAATGCTAACCTGTAAAGGTAGTTACAGGATGGTTCCAGAAAAAGGTAATATTTAATGAAAAAGGATTTCTTTGTATGTGGAAGACTTGAGAGAAGGTTTTACATAAGTTTCAACTTAGATACTAAGTTGAATATATTAATATTGATAGTGATACAAATATTAATGATAATTATGTGTATTACAAGTCATTACTTGCAGTTTCTTGTCATTGGGTACAGTTCACCTATAAAATGCTACTGTAGTATATTTTTGACTGATTCATACAGTTTGAAAACTCCAAAATAATCTCAAATATAAATATATAACATTGATTTTCCACAATATTATTTCTAAATTTAAATCGTATAGTTTTCTTTGCTTTTCTTTTTTGAGTGCAGAAAGTACAGATAGGAGAATATTTGTTCCTGAGTCCTGACAGTTAACTGTCTGTTGTTTACACTACATCCCCCAATTAACTTAAGTGGCTCATTCCATATAATAGTTTGGATATATGTGGTATTAACAATTTATGTGAAATACTTAATTGCATATACATTTTTCTATATTAATATATGCATATGTAAATATAGTCTATATTCACATATGCATATTTTGCATATTATTAGAAATTGCTACAGACTATAACATGATTGACCCTTTTCTGCTTAGTGAAGACTTTTCTTATAACTTGTGATACCTTGTTTATTATTTTTTATACTAAACTAAGGACAGTAATGTTGAGCATAGCATTTAGAAGAGACAGTTTAAAGTGCTTATAAACTAATATATATATATATATATACATGAATAGATAATAGTAATAGCAAAAAAATGTCCTGTTCTTCTTAGTATCTAAGCCTATGCACATTTCTAAGAAAATGAGAAAAGATTCAAATAGTTTGATTTGGTTATAATGATTTCCTATGGCCCAAACCTTGCAATTAATTGGGTCTGGAGACCCAGAGACCCTCACGTGCTTTTGGACAGTGCCACTATTTGCAATCATTTTTGCTTTCTTGAGTTTTTTTTTTAGTATTAGTTTCTAAGTAAAGGCTTCTTAATGGTAAGGGGCCATTACTGATTTGTAAATGAAGTTATATATCCCTTAGCAGCCTCTAAACCTTTTAGCTCCTCTATTGATATTTTAATCATGAAATTCAAGCATCCGCAATAAGCAGATGATCTCATGTAAATGGTAACCAACATTTTCCTTGGTATGGTAATCAATAAAAATGTTGCTATGCCTTTCAGTTCAATGATCTATGTACTGGAAACAAACAGCTTTTAAAATGTATTTGGTATATGTATTAAATGCAACAACAACTCTATTGTTGCCTACATTTTAAAGCTCATTCATTATATAGTTTATATGCACACATTCATTAAACATAAAACATAAAACATAATTTATAGACAAATTGCAAACATTAGTGGAATACAAAGAGAGTTCTCATATATTGTACATTTAATCAGAAAATCAAGTTAAATATAATTATTTATTCATATCAAATGTTTTTCATTTCTATATTGTAAAAATTTAATGAAACTTTCTTCTAGTTTTTTAAATCTGAAGCACATTATTTTATCATGGTTACCTCACTCTGCAATAGTGCACCAAAATTTCTTATCGCTGTGCAAATGAAACTCAGTAAGCATTGACCAAGATTCATCCTCTCTCACTACTTCCCCAGACCTCTTGTCAACCCCCTTAAATCTTTAGTTTCTATGAGGCTGATTAATTTTGATCCCATAAATTTGTGTGATCATTTGGTGTTTTTTCTCTCTTTGAGTGGCTTATTCCACTTAAGACAAAGAACTTAAAGCCTTTTGTGTTACTTCAAACACAGGGATTCCGGTATTTTTCATAGTTTTGTTGTATCACACTGTGTTTATGTACTGTATTTTTTTTCATTCATTGGCTAATGGTTACTTAGCATCTTTCCAGTTTTTGGGTCATGGTAGTAGGGCTTTCTTGCCTCCACAGTGTGGATGTCTCTTCAACATTTTCTTTGCTTTTACATGGGTACCCACTCATAGTAGACTTACGAGATGACAGTATTCCATAATATTTGCACTTAAAAAATAAATTTTGCATAATTATCACATGTACTCACTCATAAGTGTTTTTTAAACACAAAGCAAAGAAAACCAGGCTACAAATCACAATCCTAGAGAACTTAGACAACAATGAGCACACTAAGAGAGAACTACATAGATCTAATCTACATGGGAAGTAGTAAGAGACAATATTCTCTGAGTAAATTGGGAGCATGGGGACCTTGGGGGGAGGGTTGAATGGGGGAGGAGAGAGGCAGGGAGGGGAGCAGAGAAAAATGTAGAGCTCAATAAAAACCAATAAAATAAATAAATTTTGGATTGTTGCCATGAAATAATATTAGCATTATTGCCAGTCGCTTCAAGGGTTCTTCTCTTTTTGTTTTGGCTGCCTTGGTTAAGTATGTAAGATAATACAATTCTTGGTTGGCTGAGAGTTAACCACCACCGTCACTTGGACTTGAAACTGCCCAATATTTTGATTACATTGCTTAAGTAATTGTTGGAGACAAAATGTACTCAAAACATTTATAGAACAGTCAAGTGTGACTTTTATCTATGTCTAGGAAAATGACATTATGTTACTTTGCAGGTGCCTATGTGCTCCAGGTCAAGGCCACAGATGCAGATGACCCCACCTATGGAAACAGCGCCAGAGTTGTTTATAGCATTCTTCAGGGTCAACCTTATTTCTCTATTGATCCCAAGACAGGTAATGTTTTAATTTAGCACAACATTATTAGCACTTTCTCAAAAAATTCAACTTTAATGAAATGTTGGAATCAAATATTGCCTATTTCATTGTGGTCATAAAAAAACAATGAGCCATAATTTGAAAAAAGAGATACCAACTTATATGACTACTGAGGTATATTTTCTTTTACTGAGTAAATACTTAAATATTTCCTGAACTTTGTGTAAATATAAATGTTTGCATGTCTATGTTAGCTAGGAGTTATATACCTCAAAAAACTCATGTCTAATCTTTTATTCATCAGTCTAAGATCAAATTTTCATTTAATGCTTCATGTCTGATTTCTAGGTTGTGTTCAATTTTATAGTTTAACCATGACTCAGAAGCTTCTGTACTTTCCTTTGTTATCTGCAGAAGTAGGTACAGGGGGTTGGTTTTTGAGAAAAACATCACATATGCTTGCAGTGAGGGAAACTGAGCACTTGGGAACCTAACAAACCAAAAACATTGATTCTTTTAGAAATGTTCTTTATAGGCAGACACATTTTTTATGTTTTCTGTTTGTTTGGTGGGTTGGTTCTGTTTTGTTCTGTTTCGAACAAGTCTATATATGAATTTCAAATTTCAAAATTAGTTTTAATATACTTAGCATAATAAGTGCTTGGATATATACACATGGTCAATTTATTTTTTTTCCTTTATTCAATCCTTCTCTCTTTTCAATTTGTGTCAAGAGAGATCAGTTCTGAGACCTGTATTTAGTAAGTCAGTATTTACAGTTGAGCCAGGGCTCCAGGTTTGAATGATATGAAGGTTCCTTTGCAGACTATCTGGTTGTAAATGCTGTGTTTCATTAAGGAGACAGTTACTCTGACCAGGGAACAAACAAGACATCAGATATCACAATTAAAGAGGAACTTCAGAATAGCACTTATTAAAATAATTATTAATTATAGGTTAAAATAGATTCCAATATAAATATGGTAGCTTAGTAAAATATAAAATTGTAAACAAAATAAAACAAAATAGAAAGAATGCATTCAAATGAAAATAAAATATTTTCGCTTTTTTTGAGATTATAATTACATTTATCCATTCCCTTTCTCCCTCTTCAAATCTTCCCATACACTTTTCTTCATTTTTTTCAAATTCATTGCTTCCTTTTTTACTAGTTATTATTTTATGCATATGAAAATACACAAATTAATATGCATTCTTAAATATAATCAACTAGTCCATATGTTGTTATATTGTTACTTGAATTTATGTTTTGTGACTGATCATTTGACACTGGGCAACCAAGAATGTACTCTTCTTTTGGGAAAAAACCTTTCTTTTACCTTTCCTCAATTCTTCCTGAAAATTGGGAACCCTTGGGCTTTTTCTTATCCATTTTGGCATTTGCATTGGTATCATCCTTGTTCAAATGGGAAATTTAAATTTATATATTCAAGTGAATTCATTGTATGTTACATTACTTGCTTTGAATATTTCATACACATCATATAATGTTCTTTTATCCATTCTAAATATGGAAAATCTCAAAGAAGAAAAGTCTCAAAATTTTGAAGAAATATTTTTAAGATACTGTATTTTATTTGGTGTGTGTGTGTGTGTGTGTGTGTGCGTTTATGCATGCTCATACCACAGTAGCCTATGTGTTGAAATCAGTGAAAAGTTTGTTTGATGTAGGAGGGTCATCTGTCTGTGTTACTTTCATTGGTTAATAAAGAA
>LOEQ01008308.1:3771-14683 GCA_001685075.1 Bramus lutescens
CCAATTTCTTGAGTTCTTTGTATATTTTGGAGATCAGGCCTCTGTCTGATGTGGTGTTAGTGAAGAACTTTTCCCATTCTGTAGGCTGCTGTTTTGTCTTATTGACCATGTCCTTTGCTTTACATAAAGAAACGTCCTTTTCTTTTCTCCTCCTTTCCTTCTCCTCCTCCACAGAGTTTCTCAACCTAGCCCAGGCTGGTCTTGAATCTGCAATCCTCCTGCCTGCTTCTGTGTCCTAAGTACTGTGATTATGGGCATGCATCAATCTATCTGCTAAGAAAACATTCCTTTAAAAGAGTTTTATAATGGCAGAGGGTGGAATCTGAGGGTGTTGAATTTGATGGGAAAAATGAAGTGTGCTTGTTCATACAAGTTCAAAAGGATAATCTCACACTGGAGGAGAAAATGAGGAACATATCATAAGAGGCAGAGTGGTAAACAGGTAGGAATGTCATTAAAAAGGGTTAATCATCCACTATAAGATAAGACCATGTCGTCTCTGAAGACTCCTCAAACCAATTTTGCAATGTGTTTATCAGCTGTGACACATGACCATGATGAGCAAACTCAGGGGTGGTGTTTCTGTGTTTGCTTCTCCAATTCTTAGGGAGCAAGAAGCAAATTACTCAACCTCTCTATAGCTTCACCTCTTCCCATTGAAAAGTTGAAAGATAATGGTAAATGATCTCAAAAGAATGCTATGGGAACAGGAGCAGACTTCCACATTACTCTAAATGTATTTGATAAACCCCCAATAAAGAGGTCTGACTGACATAATTGGCTTAGTAAAGGAGCAAGAGTGCAAAGCCACATTAAATAAAAAAAACCTTCTTGGGAGTTCACTAAAATCCTATACACAGAACCTATAGCATTCTAGGGAATGTCTGTTTCCTGGTAGTATACTTAATTACAGAATCATTAGGATTTAATGAAAAAAGTGGCAGTCTATTCTTTATAAACAGAAATAATTTTAAAGATTTGTGGTAAATAAGAATGAAGCCTAAATCCATTAGGGAAAATTAAAACTACAAGCATTTCTATAGAAGGAAGTGCAACCTCAAGTGTTAAAAGCTTAATGTAAGCCTACTGCATAAAAATCAGCATTTAGAGCACTTAGAAATAGGAATACTGGTAGGGAAAAGGGGGAAATGAGAGAGGAGATAAAACAAGTTAATGAAACATGAACAGAAGCCCTCAAGTGCTTTCAGAAACAGGATTAACAGGAAGGGACAGGAACCTCACCAGGAATGAGACCCTAGATAGGATAGAAAGCAACCCAGAGTTGGAATAAAAAAAAAATCTGCAACTCAAATCCCCAGATCTTAAATGGCTTAATCCAGCTGCTACTCCACAAGCCCCAGATTCAGAATGACAAGTAAATCAAACACAGGTAAGACCTGCAGGCTTTCAGAACTGTTCGCCCTGAAAAGCCAGCGTCAGGAAGCATGCCAATGGAAGGTTTATCATTTTTTTCAAATGATCAGCAGAATCTCAGACTTTATTAGTAGTGGATCTTGAAATGATTAACTTTACTGCCTTCTGGTGTATGGAGCTGGGGCCCTTCTAACCAATGCTTGCAAAGCTGCCCCATTTTGTGCCTGCCAGCAAAACCGGTAGTTATTTCAGCAACTCCTGCTGCAAACCATAGGGCTACAAACACCTTGCCTTCTGGGAAGATTCATCAGAGGATTGTCTCCTTTAAAAGCATTTTTCAAAGTGTAGACCCTGTCCATTCACAATAAGAACCTTCAGGAGAGACAGGCTAAACTGTCAGTGTGCGCATGCTCAGGCAGTGCCCACCCCACTTCTCCTCCTTAGCTGCTTCCATAGCAAGAGGAAGTTCTTTTCTCTCATACATTCATATTTGCTGTCGTGGCCTTTGTGTAAGATATGTTGAAAATGGTATGAACTGAGAAATCTTCAACTTTTGCCTACCCACCAACCCAAAAACTTCATTTGAAGAAATTAAAGTGGGTGAGTTCAAGGCCAAGCTGACTAACTCGGCAAGACTGTAGGGGCTGGGAACTTGACTCAGTGCCCTGGCTCTCCCACCCCACCCCCACCACAAACACAACAAAAGATCAAAACTAGGCTGGGGTTATAGTTCTGCGGTGGGTATCTGCCTAGCATTCCCAAGACCCTGACTTCCAGACCCAGGATCAGGAATAAAAGGGAGGAGAGTAAAAAGGGAAGGAAAGAAGAAAGAGATAAATGAATGGGGAAGGGATTGAATTCTTGCAGAAACTTGTTGTCATTCCCAGAAAGATTTAACACAGATAGTTTGCTCATAATCTAATCTAACGAACTGACATTTGACAATAATGTAACCGGGTAAGACCTTCTAAGATATGGCGACACTAAAATATGTTACAGAAAATAGAGGCGTGCACTGATCCACAGCAGACAGAGAGCAAATATGCACAATAAAGCATGCACACAAGCACACTGCTGATTATGCAACTAACACCCGTTGGTGCAAAACACGATTTCCTAATGAACGCAGGAGATTATAAAGATGAATGAACAAGAAGGAAGACTGAGAAAATATAAGGATCTAAAATGCAGCATGAGAAAAAGGTAATTGCAGAGAGATGTTTTCACCTGTAGTAGTGTATTTAGGTAGATTCTTTATTATCATAACAGAGGCAGAACAAATAAAACTAAACAATGAAGTTGGAGGAGCAGGGATGTGGGAACAATCTGGAAGTAGTTGGAGGAAGGGAAAGAATATGATCAAAATATAGAGAAAATTTTAAAGAAAAAATAAGCTATTTAAACACACACCACAGTTACATGTTCTTCAAGTGGATTCTTTTTATCAGTGAAATATTCATCTAATCTCAGCCACTGTATACTGAAAATCAGTTGCTTTCTAGATGTGTGCTGTCATGGCCACCAAACAGAGATGTTTAACGCTCACATTTCTGCTGAGGAAGCAAATATTTCCGAAATGTGTCCCACTGAGACATCTAAGGGAAGTTAAGCTTCTTGTTGTCCTTCAGGCTCATGAGGCTTCTCTCAAAGACTTCCTCAGTCTAGTCCAGTCCTGTTCCAGAGAAAAGAATTTACAGCTCCATGAACATTTTACAAGAAAAGCCCTTTGAAAATATCCCAGATAGGAATTAAATCCCAAAATCCTGTTTACAAAATTGTTCCCAATGTGTCTCTGGCAGTACCAACAAGTACAAAAGTTTCCTTCAGGGCAGACATGGAAGGACTGGGAAATGAGAGTAACTGGGGAGCATAATGTGAAATTCCCAAAGAATCAATAAAAATGAGTTTTTAAAAATGTTTCTTGCCACTAACAGTACCATTGTATCTTTGGCTCATATTTTCCGCTAATGGAGTTTCTATCATGAAAATCAATGATATATCCATGCGTCCTTTGCATGATAACTGAAGATAATACCATCATGGCCCAGAAAAGCAACCACCATTATGACCTCCTCATTTCTCTGTTGCCCCAGCCTTCGGCTATCCTCAGCAAAAACACTTCAATTTCAGGGAGTAACTCTTACTTCTATTCTCACAAAATGACACTTGTTATCCAAGATCAAAAGCCAGTCTGGTAACCAGGTGGTTACACATGCCCTTAATTGCAACACTCAGGAGGCAGAGGCAAGCAGATCTCTGAGTTTGAGGCCAGCCTGGTCTACAGAGTGAATTTCAGGACAGCCAGGGCTACACAGAGAAACCCTGTCTCAAAATCAATCAAACAAACAAACAAATAATAAAGAAGCAGTCCTGTTCCTAGTCTTGAGGACTCTCAGAACTAGAGAAAATCAGAGCTCAGCAGGACAACGTCTAGTCTCCCAAGCTTCTGGTCCCTTCAGAGTCTCATATAGTGAGAGGATAATCTTGAACTCCTGATCTGATCCTCTTGTCTCTTCTTCCCACATTCTAGGACTACAGGCATGAGCCACCACATTTCAGTCTCTTTTGAATCTTATGTTTTGGTACCAGTGCCTGAGTCCTTACCTTGATGGTGTGTGATCAAATCTCTATCTTATTTATTCATTTATGTGTTTCTTTATTGATTGTTTCTACTCCATTCAAAGTACTAAATGGTAGGAAATTTTAGCCTCACCCAGTGGAATATTTAATGCTATGGTTTAAATATGCCTCCCCCCAAATTTTATGTGTTGGTAACTTAGTCCCTGGAGTCATATATTAATGATATTTAAAAGGCAGAATCCTTGGGAAGCTCCTCAATAGACTGTCCTGTACATGGATTGATAGATTAATGGGTTTATTATAAAAGTAAATGTTTTGTTTGCTTTGTTATAGAAGCAAACTCTTTTGGACCTGCTTGTTCTGTCTGCACAGACATCATATCTTTCTCAATCTTATGCAGGAAAAAGGCCCTGTGTGATGTTTGCTAGTGTTGGCTTCATGCACTCAGATTTTTCAGCTTCTAAAATTATGAGACAAATGCAACTATTTCTAAATTACCATAGTTTTCAGTTATAGCAACTGAAAATGGACTAAGACAATGCTATAGAAAAGGGAAACCATTGCTAACAAGGAATACCTGAGAATGTAGATGTAGCTTTGGGATAGGGTCATGGGCAAAAGCTGGAAGAATTTGAAGACCCAGACTAGAAAAAAGAATTATATTACTATAGACAGAGCATTAAAGGTAGTTCTTGTGAAAGCTCATAAAACAAGAATAAGAAAATTCTGTAACTTTCTAGAGATTAAGTAATGATGAACCACTAAGGGTCCGAGCCATCAGAGAGATTTCCCAATGAAAGCAATGTCAAACACAAATATGGGATACAAACTTACAAAAAGATGAAAAGTAGATGCTGTTCTGATAAGGTCCTAGATGGAACTGGGGGAAACATTGGAAACTGGAGTGAAGGCCGTATTTATTTTTTTTTAAATTGCGTATCATGGACTGGGACAATATGGAATGTAGACTTTAAGAGCAATGAGCAATGAATGAGGCTGAAAGAAGAAAGTTCTAAGCAATAAAGCATTCAAGTTAGTGAATGACTACATTTTGTGAGTTCCTGAAAATTATTATCAATTAATTTTTTTCTTTGACAACTTTATACAGCTATGTAATGTATTTTGACTGCTCATTCACCCACCCTCTCATATCTATCTCCCTCTGATCCTTCCATTGCCAACAGTCCCTTTCTTACATTCATGACTTTTGATTTTGTTTTGTAACCCATTTAGTTTAACCAGGGCCACCTAGTTAAATGTAACCATTGGATTAGCACTATCCACTGGAGCCTGGTAGAGTCACCAGTACCTACACAGCTCAATTCAAATGACTGTAGTGATATTTCATTTGTCTTTTAATAAATAAAGCTTGCCTTAAGATCAGAATGAAAAACAGCCACACTAGTCAGCCATATAGACCAGGCAGTGGTGCTTGTGCCAGTGTGTAGCCCTGGCTGTTCTGAAACTAGCTCTGTAGACCAAACTGGCCTCAAACTCACAAAGATCCACCTACCTCTACCTCCCAAGTGTTGGGATTAAAGTGTTGGGATTAAAGGCATGCACCACCACCGTGCAGCCTGATACCGATTGATCACACCGACGACCCTAATTTCCACACACGGTGGTGTGCCTGCCCTGTATGGCTAATTAATGTGGCTGTTTTGCATTTTGGTCTTCAGTCAAGCTTTATTTATTAAAAGACAAATGAAATATCACTACAAATGACTTCCCCTCTCTTTGATCTACTGCTAGTAAATATGCAGCAGCGAGAGGTAGAGACCCCAAGGCTCTCCTTCATCCATGCCTGACTGTTGACATGCCTGTTCTTATACGGACTCAATGCATATAGGCCTTCGCAGATGCCAAGATTGTGATTGCAATGGATGTGTGCTGCACAGAACATGCCATTTCCAAGCCATTCTTCTAACATCTGGTTCTTACATACTTTCTGCCCTCTCTTTCACACAATGTTCCCTGGACCTTATTGGAGATGGTGTGAATGTCTTGTTTATGGCTGAGCAGTCATCCACCACTTACTCTTAGCACCTTTTTATAGCCATGAGTCTATGATGTCATTAATGTTCACTGAGAAGAAAGACTTCACTGATTAAAGTTATGATTATATTCTGTCTATGAGTATAGATGGAATTATTTAGAATGCAGTTTGATGCTGTATCAATTTAACTTAATGATTCAGTTTCTCCCTGAGACCTATAACCTACCATGCCATGGGTTTTTGACTTGGTGTACAGAAGCAAACATAAATTCCTTCCTTTAGAATGGACCCCAAATACAAATACAATCAGATATAGCCTCATAACAATAGTGCCAGTACTACAGACATGGGTATAACTTACCTGGCAGGGTGGTTTCTTGGTTCATACTGTTAACAGCTAGAAAAGACTGTTGGGGCCGTTTATCTTCCCCAGGACCTTAGAACTGTAAGAACTAACTGTAAGGCTACCAGGGTGCAACTCCAAACTGGTAGAACTATAGTGAGGGGTGACTTTCCAAGGCCTTGAGAGTCTAAAACCAATATATCTAAGTAGGAGTATGTGGAGTCAATAGTGATTATTCTAGTGTTTAAGACTGATATATCCTGTGGAGGTTGAGACATGTATGGGACTGGTTAACTACTTTCTTCTCAATTATTTCTCACCTCTGAAAGGGGACTAACTGACAGACAGTAATAGTTTATTTTAGTTTGTTTTCTATTTCATTGTTTTTGAGAGTGATTGTGAGAACACTATAGTTTCATAAACTTTCCTTTCACACACTATGAACCAAACAGTTGATTTTGTTTATCCTCCAAGCTCTTCTAAGCCTGAATTAGAATACCTGGTGATAATTTCCATCTTCCAACTATGTGGTTTTAAGCTGCCTAAGCAAAATAGAGACTCCTAGTTCCTCTATTCCCACAAAAAGCTCCTCTTTCCATTCATTTCTTATTTGATTTTGCTGGCAAGTATGTTCTTAGCAAGATCTGTAGCTAAAAACACTTGTAAAATAATATATGGTTATTTATATTGAATCCTAGCATATAGTTGATGGCAAACTAGTTACCACGTACCACCGTGGTCTCTTGTCTGTACCAGAGTTCTCCACCATATCCAGAAACCATATTTATGTCAGCTAAACTAACACTACTCATGTGATGAGTAGTGATGTGGACAAATAATCAGCTTGTCACTAGAGGGCTGAGAAGGGATAAATACCATCCTCTTTCTAACAAAGAATCTACAAAGGGATTTAATTTTTAAAAAATCACATAGAGGCCTATGGAAAATGAACCCAGAACTATGGCTGCCCTGAAAGACTGTTTGTTCCAGCCCCTCCTGCAATGGTAACTAAAGCCCAAGTCACACTGGCAAAATAGGGTTTCATTCTTTTGTAAAGTACAAGAAATATATTGGTGAGACTTTCACTCCTGAAATTGTCCCCATCACAAGTTGCCTGGGTTCAAATTCTGACTTCACTACTTTCTATTAGTGTGACCTTGTTCAAGTCGTTTAACTTGTCTTCAGCTAAGTTTTCTCAAATATAACATGAAGACATTATTATACCTAAAGCTAAGAGTAATCATGAAGACTAAATTGTATTCTTCAGCATGTTCATTGTATGCGTGTACTCAATAAATTGTAACCATTAGTGTCAGGCTTATCCTTGCTAAAGTGATGCTTGCCACTATTATGTATGTTATTGATCTGTTTTAACTTTCTTTGTTGAGTTAATTAATTGTGTTTTATCTATGTAAACACATAAGTGCACAACTGTATACGTGTATATGGGGTGCATGTGCCATGTAGAGAAGACATGCTGATCTCTGGTGTCTTCTCTAACATTCTTCACCTTATTTTTTTGAGACAAGGTCTCTCCATGAGTCAGTTAGGCTAAGTTGGCTGGCCAGTGAAGTCCAAGGAACTTCCCGTCTCGGCCCCACCAGCATGTGGTTCCAGGTACATGTCACTATGAACAGCTTTTTACATGGGCACTAGCTATGCAAACTCAGTTCCTCATTTTTCCACAGAAACTTTTTTGCCCACTGAGCCATCTTTCCAGGCCCATATTTTTGATTTTTATTTAGCTTTTTAAAAATCAGGTGAGTTCTATGGCTTTTTTCCTTGCTGTGGTTTGAATATAGGGCACATTCTCTCTAGTCCCATATGTTAGAAGTTTGACCCTAAAATGCTATTTTTGGGAGGTTCTGTGGACCTTTAGGTGATAAAGCTTAATTGGAGGTCCTTACATGATTGGGTATACACTTTAAAAGGACTGTGGCATCACAACCAGCACTCTCTATCTCTCTTGCTCCAATATGAACTCATGCCATTGCCATCTGCCACCTTCTCCAGGGGCCAAACCAATTTACCATCTGACCATGAGTTTGAACCTCCAAACTATTAGCTAAATCTTTTCCCTTTATTAATGGATTATCTCCTTTATTTTTGTAGTAACATGAAGCTGAGTGATGTACTCCTGTTTTGTTCATTGTAGTTGTTCAATCTAAATTATTAACCCAAATCATTACATATTAATATCATCTGACATGATCCAGCAAATTTGAATTCTTATGGCTTTGTTTTTTCAAGTCTGGAAAACAGATTCTTCCCCATCTGATGTCAATGCCTGTCTCCAAAGTAGCTCATACATCATAACTACTAGCTATCTAACCTTCTGTGTAGGCAGCAAAGAATAGTAATGGATGTGATTAGATATTGCTGTTCTCCGTTTCTGGGTAATACATAAAACTGAAATATCATTTCTAATAGTTTCTGGAAAAGGCTGAACATTGATTTTCTCTGATATGTTAGGACAGGGGAGGAGAGACGTAGCAGATGGAAAGGGAGGATTGCAATTTCAATCAATCTAGACATAAGGCAGGAGATTAATTTCCAAAATGATGCTATCAGACTACTTCTTTGAGGAAATGGGCATGAGAGAGGATGAGTCTGTGAACAGATGGTGCTGTGGGTATGAATGAAGTGGCTACTGAAAAGGGTCTTCCTATTAGTTGCAAATAGGTAGTTCAAATTTCAGAAGGCTGTGGTAAATTCTACCAAGAATGCCTGTCTAAGTCAGGAAACATAAGGTCCAGAAAATTGCCAAGTACTCTATTCAGGGTTGAGGTTAAAGGAAGTTGATTTATCACTTGGGTCCCTTATGAACAGAAGCTTTATAAAAGCTTGAGCTAGTCTTAGAAGTGAGGAGACTATGCCATCACCTATCCATCTGTGCCATCCTTTGTCAATAAAATTTAAGAAAAATATAAAGAAGGTGATTTTATCTCACTCTGTTCACTGCACTGCTTGGATAAGCTCTTAGCTGAGCAATTCTATCCTATGCTGACTGATCTAGAAGGATCCCAAGGTATAATCCTTAGTTTTCAACAAAGATTCCTTGGGAGATGGTAGGAACAAACTCAGTAGGGTCTAAATGCAAAACCTCAGAGAGAAGCAGGCAATGTAACTTCTTTAGTGGTCATGTCCTTAGCACACATCATTGCAAATTCTCAAATTCAATCAAGTCAGCTGATGTACCAGGTTTCTTGCAGATAATATAAGCCTAATTTAATTTATTAGCCTGATGATTTCCCTCTCTTCTTCCAAAATCCCTGCCAGATTCTTTTTTATTTCATTAAAAAAGATATGGTTTTGAACTGGAAGCCTAAGATCATTCAGCCTGATTTTATAGTTCAAAGAGAAGGCAAGTTAGGCAAGAAAATAATAAAATTGAATTTTGTGTTTGACCTCTTTCTAAACAAAAATGGCAGTTACAGGATATTTGAAAGGTCAGCAATAAAGTCCGATCCTCACACAAATTTAAAATAAAGATATGTCAAAAAGTTTATCTTATAAATTCACATGAAAATTTGTAAACAGGACTTTGCAAATTGTGGCACATAAACAAAATCCTGTGATCATCGCCTGCTTTTTCAAATACTATTCTATTGGAGCACAGTCATATCCAATCATTTAAAGTATTTCCTGTGGCAATTTTGGTCCTACAATGGCAGCATTGTAAGGTCCCACAATGCTGAAATACTCAGTCTCTGGTCTTTGACGGGAAAAAAAATGTTATAGACTGACAAGAATGTGGAAATAAATTCATAAGTGTATGCAGCTGATCAATTATCTGCACAATTAAATGTATCCCACCAGATAAGAAATATTTGCATTGTAATGTATAGAGCAGTATGGTTTTTTAAATTAGAGGCATAAACAACCCAGAAAATATAGTAGGTAGGACTTCCAATTTCCTGTTTCACACATTGCAAAGTTGTTCTCAACTTTCTTTGCCAATTGCTAAAGAACCATTACAGGTAGTAAAGTTTGTCTATAAATGAGAAGGATAAATACTCTATGGTAAATTGTAAGGCCTTGGCAAAGCCTACAGTTACTCTTTAAGACACTAACAGTTCGGTTCTGGAAAACTGCAGCTTTCAGACAAGATCCAGGGGTTCTTTCTGGATGTTATCAATTAAATATAAATAACCTCTATCAGAGATGATCCAGATATGTTTGTCAATAATTAATGTTTAATTACTTGATATTGACTTTTCCCCCCAAAGACTAGCTAATCAGTCGGTAACTTATAAGGATACAAAGGTCTAAGGACATCCATGAAAATTTTATTAACTTTAGATAATAAGACTTGCACAGAAATACACTAAAATATAAGAACAGTTCCAAGAAGACAGTTCTGGTGATGCTCACTATAGCACAAATAATAAAATCCCAGAGATAGATATTAGGGTTCCTTCTGAAGATCAGAAAAAAACAAAGCAGCCAAGCCACTAGAAAGCGATTACCTCTATGAAATTTTCAGACTGAAAGAGAGCAAGTTCCTGGCTCATCCCACCTCTTATTCCTCTCTAGTGCTAGGATTAAAGACATACACCATCACTTCCTGGCCTCTATGACAAACTAGTGTGGCTTCTGGGATTAAAGGTGTGTGCCAC
>LOEQ01008308.1:21074-34143 GCA_001685075.1 Bramus lutescens
TTGCTTTATGTTTAAAAACCACCTATGAGTGGGTACATGTGATAATTGTCTTTCATGATGTCATTATTTTTCGCTGTGTATTTGTCCATTTTTATTAGATGACTTACTATTTTGTCATTCCCAGGCACCCATCTCCCAGTTGATCCTAGGTTCCATCCGGCTGACAATTAGCACTGATCTCACAAGGCTGCAAAGCAGCATCTTTGAGATCATTGGAGCATAATGGAAGGTGGCATCAGAAGAGGAGCTGTCTCAGATGTGGCCTAGAGCCTATTTGAACATTTGAATAGGCAGTCACAGGGAGACATGGTCACTGAAGACTGCACTCTTTGGGGGGAAATTTTTCCTCTCTGGTCTCAAGTAACCAAAAAACCAACTTGAGAATCATAATTCCCCTTATGGGAATCAAGTAGCTCCAGTGAGTTTTTTTAATATATATTTCATGAATAGATAGTCTTCCTATCAGCTCCATGACACACATAGGGTTACACAGCCATCTTAGATAGTTTTGTGGGTCTCGGACAGCTTGTCGGCACTGAAAAGAAGAAAAGAAAGGAAACAAGGGTGAAAAGTATAAAGAGCAAGGAAGGAGTGGGTGAGAGGACAAGTTGAGCAGTGTGTTAGAAAGCAGACCATACCTCCACCTTCACCTGAAGAAAACTGTCCAACAGGGTGACACCCACTCCACCTTCTCCCAACCATTTGAGACAATGACAAAAATTGGAAAATGTCCCCCCCCCTAGAGAAAGGACAGATCTTCCAGATATGAGCTCTTTTCTTCCTGGGCAGATGATGGCAACCTGCTCACTTTCCATCTCTCCCCACTCCATGGCCTTACAGCAGTTGTATTTACGCTCATGGCCTACTCAGACCTATTTCTTCCCCAGCCTGTAGGCTTATGTTAATTTCTGAGATTATTCTTTCCTGTGTCCAATTTACTTTATGAGCTGAGTTGTTCACGTCCCCTGGTTTTGTTTGTAGCTTCTCTTTCCCAATGTTTCCCAATGCTTACTCACTTCTCTAGCCTAGCAATAGATAACTGACAGCCTTCACAGGCCAACGCAGCTACTCAGTGAGGAAAGCGGGGTTTCTTGCAGTCTGCTCCCCTTAATTTTCCTCCCTCTCCCCCTTTTATGGCCACTTCCCTGTTTTAGAAATCCCTTATACAAAGTGAATTAAAAGAATAAAAGGAAAGAGGAGGTAAAAATGATGAAAACCAGTATCTCATACTTTTGTAAGGTCACCAGTAACTGTAGATTGTTATTGTTGCTGTCTTTGAAAAATAGAGAGTGTTGATTAAAACAATATTTTTCTGTTTAATGAGACTCTCAACTTTCTTCCTCCCCATTGAAAGTGAATTTTGACACTGTGTACTTCTTTTCCTCAAATGTAATCAGATCAGTATTTCCCCCATCTCCTGGAATGCTACCCATGCTCCACAAACTCAGATTTTTCTTCCAAAAATCTTCCCCTCACTGTCTTGGTTCTCCTCAATCTTCTGGTTCTTATGTGAGTCTAGTGAGCTCCCTGCGCTTCCATTTTATTTTCATTTTTGAGACAGAATCTCCTGTATCACTAGTGTCATTGACCTGTATAGATATAACAAAGGATGTCCTTGAACTTCTGATGTTCCTGCCTCCATCTCCAGGGTGCTAAGATTACAGGTATTCACAACATTGTCCAGTTTATATGGCTTTATTTAGTTGCATGGCCTTCAAAATGACTACTTGTCTTTGGCTTTTGAACTCAGTATTTCAGCAGTCTCAACAGCTCAATTAAAGCTAAACATGTAACTCCATAAACTGTTAGGACTTTGTGATCTGTGTGACTCAGCCAGAAGACCACAAGCAACATCTTCTCCTTATTTGCTTTCTTTGTTCTGTTAGAGAGAACGGGGCATATCATGATAGCCTAATTTTAAGAGCTGACCTTGACAATTTCACTACCTGGGTTGAATTTCAGCTCAACTACTGAAAACTACGTAATCTTAGGTGTATGCATTAGCCTCTCACAGCTTCTTCCTATGGGAAGAATACCTACCAACTAGATGCTGTGAATATTACATAAGTCAATGCAAGTAAAGTGCTTATGGAAGTGCCACACAGCAGCCCACAAACATAACCTGTTTGAGTAAGAAGTTACAAGAGACTAGAAATTTCAGTTTCTGAATTATCAACTGAAGCTCCTTGTGTTCCTAACAATAAACCCGCCCCTCTGTGTTTCTCATTTCTTGCATGTAGGTACCCACTCTGATGATGGACACACAGTTCTCTGAGTTCACACCAGACATCACTCCCATCATGTTGGCCGCCCACACCAACAACTATGAAATCATCAAATTGCTCGTCCAAAAGCGGGTCACTATTCCACGGCCCCACCAAATCCGCTGCAACTGTGTAGAGTGTGTGTCCAGCTCAGAGGTAGACAGCCTGCGCCATTCAAGGTCCCGACTGAACATCTACAAGGCTCTGGCAAGCCCCTCACTGATTGCCTTATCAAGCGAGGACCCCATCCTCACTGCCTTCAGGCTGGGCTGGGAACTCAAGGAGCTAAGCAAGGTGGAAAATGAGTTCAAGGCAGAGTATGAGGAGCTTTCCCAGCAATGTAAGCTCTTTGCCAAGGACCTGCTAGACCAAGCGCGCAGCTCCCGGGAACTAGAGATTATCCTCAACCATCGAGATGACCACAGTGAAGAACTTGACCCACAGAAGTACCATGACCTGGCCAAATTGAAGGTGGCAATCAAATATCACCAGAAAGAGGTAAGCTGAGATCAACTTTGGTTCCTGGAAGCTTAAAGCTTTCAGTGTCCACAGCATCAAAGCAAGACTCAGTATTTTTCTACCACATAAAACTTCAAGCATGTGTGGTTGGCGAGGGCTTCCAGTTAGACCCATTTATCTGTGATACAGACAGCTTCTGTGTAGTTTCTTTTTGACCAAAAAAAGTAGTCACCTGATTCTTTGAAAGGAAGGCATTTTATCATTCAACCAATACTTGTTAAGGACTGTTTTCTGGGTTTAGAATACTGAGGAGAGGAGAAACAGCAAACCTCCTGGTTTGAAGATGTTTTACAAGTTTAACTTTAGTATATTTGGAAACAAAATTAATAAAGATAATGATATTCATAATTTATATAATGATATGAATATACTTGATCACTTATTATTTTACAGTTATAAGCTTTCTTTATGTAGGATATGAAACAATACAGCTAGTTTCTAGTTTGAACATAAGTAAATGAAATCTAATTTTATCTTCACAAGATTATCTACACAAAGTGAATTTAGCATTTTCATGATTTAAAAAATCCCTTAAATTCCTTGGAAATTGGGGCTAGAAAAATGGCTCAGTGGTTAAGAGGACTTGTTGCTCTTACAGAGGACCCAAGTTTGGTTCTCAGTGCCACTTGGTGGCCCCCAACCATCTGTAGTTCCAGTTCCAGGAGATCCAGTGATCTCTTCTAAAATCTGTGGACACCAAGCACACATATGGTACACATTCATACATGCAAGCAAAACACCCATACACATAAATCATCCAAAAACTTTAAAACATTTCCTTAAATGCATGTGGTTTATGTGTCTTAATAAACTGAAGAGAATGACATATTAATTTTTTGTTTATTATTCTTATATCCATTTTTTCCTTAGTTTTGTTGTTGTTGTCGTTGGTAGTGGTGGTGGTGGTGGTGGTGTGGTATGTATGTGTGTGTGTGCATGTGTGTGCATGTGTGTGTGTGCATGCACACCTAAGAATGCATTTGCGGCATTTGAGACAGGGTCACATGAAGGAAGTTCTTTGGACACATGATCTTCTTCCCAAAGGACTGAGTTTACAGACATGTTCCACTAGTTTCAGTAGTTGATTACGGGATGGAGGGGGGAGTTGTTTCATTTTGGGTTTTGATTTCTCCATATAGGGTTTCTCTGTGTAGCCTTGACTTGTCCTGGAACTCACTCAGTAGACCAGGCTGGCCTTAAACTCTTAGCGATTCTCCTGTTCTGCCTCTTGAGGCATGTGCTACAAGTTCTCAGCCTAGCCTTTATTTTTTACTTTTGTCCCTTGTGTTTTGTCCTTTCCCCTTCTACACACTTAATAGTATTATTAAGTGTGCATATAACTGAGTGTGTGTATCCAGCTGTGATATATGATGCATACACATGTGTGTACAGGTGTAGTCACTCATTCATATGCCCAGGGGTTAGAGAAAGACAATGGGTGTTCTACTCCACTGTCTGTTTTTTCTCTTGAGACAGGGTCTCCCATTGAACTTAAAGCTAGGTTAGTGGCCAAAAAACTCCAATAATCATTCTACCTGTCATATCCCCCCCACACATGGTGCTGTAGTTACAGCATGCACAACCATACCCAGCGTTTTACATGGGTTTGTGGGATTTGCACTCTCAGGTCCTCATGTTTACACAGCAAGTGCTCCTGCATCCTGAGCCATCTCCCCAGCCTAATTATTAGTTTAAGTGGGTCCTATCACGTGATGTAATGCAACAAATTCAATCAAAAGTCACATATTCAGAGCCCATAAACGATTTGGGAACATTTTAAAGAGATAACTTCCCTAATGACCTTAAGACCCCGAAGAAGGCTGGTAAAAAGAATGAGCAAATATTTCTCTCATAGGCCAAAGGTATTCAAAGAGTAGCAACCTCTACATGAGAATGGGAGAATACTCAAAAAGGAAAAAGTGTTTAACAGTAAATCAGGTATGGTGGTGCATGCCTGTAATTGCAGTTTCAATCTTCTCTTGGTATATCCACATTTCTCCTTTTAGAGAATGTTCAGTAGGTGACACGGTGTTTAAGTATGGACCTCCGTATTTTTTATTTTATTTGATATTGGACCATAGAAGATTATCTTAAATATGAGAGAAGATTGTGAACTTGAAGTTTTGAAGAACGTTAAAATTGTTAAAGCGTAGGGGATATGTAGAGTTAATGCATTTTGCATTATCAAATAGCCTATGAGAAACAGAGACAGAGTGTTATGACTTAAAGTTGATATGTTCCCCCACAGGATCGTGTTTTAAGTGAAATCTCCACAGCTTATGATATTATTTGAAAGGTTATAGAGCCTTTGGGCAACAGGGCTTGGGTAGTAGGTCTCTAGAGCAGGTCTTACGAGGTTATACTTACCACTCAATCTGCCCATGTCATTGCTTCCTGGTCCCTAGCCAACTGAGCACCCAACACCATAGACAGAGCTGCTCTCATCATCATGTCTTTCTTATTATGGTTAACTGCAACCCTCTAAAACCATGAACCATGAGCCAATATAAACCTTTTGTCCCTTAAGGTATTTCTGTCATGTATTTGGAAACAGCAAAGAGAAAAGAAATCGGTATAGTATTGCCTTCTGAAACAAAATCTTAGCCTAAAATGGAAGATAATTCATTATTCCCCTAAAGGGCTTTTTCACTGCAGTTTTCTCATAATTATTCCTATTACGATTCAAAATAGGATCTTCAAAAGAATTTAATTTGGCGAAGAATGCTCCAAAGAATTAAACAAAAGCCAATTCGGAATTATAATTTTTTACATAAAGTAGAATGAGGAAACATTTGTCTCTTAGTAACAGGTACAAACTGTTGGATTGTCCTTACATGTCAATTAAATCTTCAGTATTTTCAAATTGACATTTGTTGGTATGGAATAGCTTCGGAAATGTCACAATTTCATATATTCTAGTCCGCTGGCAGATACACCAAAGCCTTTAAAAACCATGTTATTTCATTTGTTTCTTTTAATCATTAAAAGTAAGCAGAAACGTGTAATCTTCATTTTACAAAAGATGAAGCACCATGTTCATTTTCTTCTTAGAGATCATCTGACAAGTCAGAAGTAGACAGTCAGGCTCATGGTACAACATTCTCTTTGGTTATATTCGATGACCGTATGTTCAATAGAGACTTTCATGACAGTGTGGTAGCCTAGAAATTTACTACTAGATAAGTTAAGGTGATTACAAGTTTTTTGGTTTTTCAATCAAAGTTTATTAGTTAAAAATCTCTTAAGAACAATCATGAGGTTTGGAAAAATTGTCAATAAAGATCATAAGCTATTATAACATAATAACTTGAAAAAATCATTACATATAAGGATGCAGATATGTAGCTTATAGAATATATGCAGGTATATAGCTTTCCTACTTTAGCTAAAGCATTAAGATTTGTAATTTCTACTTCAGTGCCATCTACCAGCCTGTCTCTCTTGATCTCAACACCTCTAAATTTGTCTCAAAATATATAGCCTTGTGCCCTCTTCATTTCTCTATGCAATACAAATTCTGATTTTGGCATTAACCTCAAGAAGATCCAAAACAAGGCTACTTGAATAATGGACCAGCCACTCACTACACACTCCTGTATTAGATTCAACTTCTCAATCGGATACGTCCCATAAGCATATTATTAATATTGCTCCTTTTAATTTAACTATCTACTTAATCTATATCAACTACCATCTAGCTTCTTCTAGCAATATCTTAGGGTTGACTAATTTTCATAAGGCACAGACTAACTCACTTAGGAAGTAACCTCATCTCAAACAATTGTGCAACTCTTGGCAATTAAAAATGTTCTCTCTACTGAAAATACCCTCCCCACTAGCTCTTGTGCTTAAGTGTGTTCTTACTGCTAAACTTTCTCCTTATCATCTTTACCTCTATTTCTAACCCCGTTCCATATAGCAACCATACTTAATACAACAATCTATTTCTTTAAATAGAATTACAGCATAGCAGTTCTTAAATGCATATGATTATACAATCAAAGCAGATACTGAAATTACACTTAGTTCTTAGATGCCATTATACTTCCATCTCTCCAGGTGTTACAAGCAAATAAGAGGCTAAGCAGATCCACTTATTATGAGCTTCCACCATCTCCTTGTTCTGACGTCTAAGAATCGCAGTGTCCATTCATTATTGTTCTGACTTGTTTAAGGTGTTGTCTTATTGCAAAGTGTAGAGTAGACTTACAGGCTTCTCTTGTTAGGGCCTGCTTCAGCTAATTTCATGCTCTCTAAAACACTAACAGTTTTAACAAGTCTTATTAATCCATTGTGCAATGGTTCTAAAGCCTATATGCTAGAGTTCTACTTGGATTGTTGTCTACCCTTTAGTGTGGCTATCATGTTTGCACAGCATCAAGTTTGTTCTCTCTCAGGTAAATTGCTCACCGAATAGAATTAATATTAGACTGGTGGCCTCTCTCTAGATGTTTCCTAAATTTGTTCAGTTATTTATGATTTGAGTTTTATTTTGACAGAAAATTATACCCCATATCCTACAGTTAGAATTTCCCTGACAGTAATATATATTTCCCCTAGTTGTTTCTAAACCCTTAAAGTGTAGACTATGTTTTCTAACTGTCCTACAGTTCTTTGATTGTTATCATTATTGGTAAATATTCTTCTTGAATATGAAAAGAATCTTAACTGTTTCACTAATTGTAATTATTACTACTCATTAACATTTCCTACTGGCAAGGAAAAATAAACTATTTCTTCTTTCTTTCTCCAATATGCTTAGGTTTATTTTAAGTGCATCAACTATTTACTTCTTTGGCTGTACCTATGTGTCTAGAACCTTTTTTCTATTGGGAAAATAAGATTCAGCTTGCTTATAAAAAGTTATAGCAATAGTCTTACTATAATATGTAACTAACCTCAGCATTTGCATTTTACTATAATTTTCATTTATTCTATTTGTACTTTTGTCATGTATCTGTCATGTTAGTTAGTTCGGCCTGTATTATCATCTATATTAAATGCCATATTAATTTTTTTAACTATGACATGCTTTAGGACTCTACATAAATTGGTAAGAAGGCCATACTATCTGTCCATGGAAGTGAAAGTATTGGATGGCATAGGTTGGTATAATCTGTGCATTCCTTGCACATTTATTTAGTTGATCTCTGTTTCAGCATGAGGGTTCGTCAACTATCTTATTTCACTTTTCTGACACGTGGAAGATTATTGTGTCACAAATACTACTAGGTTAAGGTTTAGCCATCCTACTACATTAAGCTTTCTGTCCATGTCTTAAACTCAGTTATACACAAGAAGGTATGCAATTTCTCATGTAGACCATAACCTCCAGGCTGATGACTTAAGTGTTGGACTTGCTGTTGATGAAGTCCTTGTCAGGCCTTCTTTTACCATTCTAGAAATTCTTTCTTTGGTCTTTGGTACAAGCTTCAGTTTCCATCAGAGAAAAGGATTGTACAAAAGCTGCATCATGCATCAGCATTTGTGGAAGCAGTCTTTCATTGGAATATCTTGGCCCCAGAATTCTCAAAGTTTTGGCAAAAGTAGATCTGGAAAACCTTTCTATACCTAGAACATCTTTCTGTTTTTTTATTGTCTAGAAAATGTTACACTTTCAGAATTACTTGCTTTAACTCTGCCATAGAAATCTGTCTTTTTAACATGCAATGTCTCAACATTGTGCTGTCCATGTGAAAGTATTCACTGTAATATGGTCGTGATTACCCTTAGAATTTCCATGAATCCCAGAATAGTAACATTAAGAATCTCTATGTGGTAAAGTTCATCAGTTCTTCACTCTATTCTTAGGTAGATTCTGTCCCTTACTATTATTCGGTCATATGAAGAATCATAATAGTACAAGGAAAGGAAGAACTACATAACTAAAGTCAGTCTTTTGAATTAAAACTTAGAAAAAATAGTTTTGCCAAAATGAAATCAAAGCTTCCCCATTCTACATGGTTTTAACAATGAAAATATGCATAACTAGAAGAAAACACTTAATGCTAACGCTTAGAAAACAGAACATATTTGAAATAGAAAAATAATTTTAATATGCTGAATCTTATTCACTTTCTGTATCATCATTTATTGCAGGGAGTATATCCTCATAGATGTCAGTCATATCTGTCATATTTTCATCCATATCAAGGATTAGGTCTTCATCTTCTTTTACTGAAAATATTGATTCTAAGTCAGAAAGATCAGCGAGATCTGGTAGAGAATCTTCATCAGGAGGAGGTGCAACTGCTGCCANGCTGTATCATTCTGTTGTGCCAAAGGAGCTTGTTCCTGTGAGATAAACTGCAACAGCTCCTCAGCTATTCTTATTAGCTGGGCTCCGCAATCAATAAGTCCAGCAACCAGTGCAGGGATCTGCACAGATTCCATGACCCAGCCCTCTTCTCAAGAGATAAAATATTACTGAAAGCAAATGAGTTCTTGATAAGAGTGGATCTTGTGGAACTGATTAATGGCCCTTCTGTTGGCTTAGAGAAGAAATGAGGCAGTTGGTGTGATTACGATGATGATAATCAAGTATGGAATGAATATAGTAGAATTACGGAACTTTTTGTTGATGTTGGTTAATCTCTCACAAAATGTCTGAACTAGTAGTAGATTACTATTGTAATCACCACAAGATTGTCACATCCAAGACAACACAGCAAATCAGATCTAATAATGGAAAAAGACAAATACAAAGATCAGCATCCTTGACCTTTTATCCATACTTCAGGTTATAGATACAAGATACAGCTACACAATAATTGTCCACAGAGTTAAAGGAGATCTCTAGCTATTGTTCTTCCTTTTTGAACACCCGATGAGGATCTATTGCCTCCCTTTTCCTTTGAATTTCTCATGATATTTATTTTTGCTCAGGGATTTCAGAATAAAATGAGCATAGGTGGTTTTCATATCTCTCCTGAACAACTCCATTGAAAAAAGATACCCCATCACTCAACCTTTAACTGTATATATTAGCATCTTTGCCTCATTGCCATTTATATTTGAACTGTTAAATGCTTTGATGTTTTTAGTTATTTGTTCATTAAAGTTTTCAATTGTACTGCATCCTGGGGACAGATGTTACTTGCAATAAATTGTAAAAGCTCTTCATTTGTTCTTATTAATTAGGCTATGCAATCAATAACTCTATTAACTATTAGAGGAACTGACACTGATTCCATATCTCAGTAGTCCTCTCAATAGATAAAATATTACTAAAAAGCTATAGCAAATGGTCTTTTGATGATAATTAATCATGTAGAGCTGACAATGGTTACTCCATTTAGATGAGAAATGAGGATTTTAATTTGATTATGATGGTGACCAATTGTGGCATGAGGCCAGTGGTGCTACAGAACTTGTTGATGATATTTGGGGATTGTGTCAATTGCCAAAGATTAAATAGCTGTAGAATATCGACAAAGTAAGATACTAATCATAAATATGAAATAAGTGTACTACTAATAGAAATAAGTATTAATATAAAAATAGATGGAAATTTTAATAATAATAATATCTAAAAAATATTATATTTAGTGAAAATTAGACATAAAAGAGTATATACTGTATAGTATTCACATAGAATGCTAGAAAATCTATGGTGCAAAAAAAGAATAATTGTATCTAGGAAAATGTGAAGTAATTAAGAGAATGAAAAGTGAACTATCTAGAGTGCTATTAATAGTTATATTTTACAGAGTTTTAGGTTATATAATAATATTAAATTTCTGGATCTCATTGATTACTATTCTGCTTTTCACTGTATATCACCCCTCCGAAAGTAACCAACCATAATCAATCCCCTACCTGCAAAGCATATGCTAGATGAGATGGCATACCCATAATATTGTAATAAATTCTCAAATTTGTGGAAGGCCTATAACAAATAAAGCACCAGGAAACCTAATTTTACCTTTTAGTGTCTAATACTTACAATAAAATAACTATATGAAGTTGTGATTGGGAAAATTGAGACTCATAGGTTTTAACTATGTTATTTATGGTTAGTCACATGGTGCAGCTCGGAAATTACTTCCAGAGATCTGTATCAAAGGGAACACATTTGCGTACCTATACTAGCATGTTTGCTTTAATGGGTCCATAGCTGACATCTCATTCTCCTAAACAGGAATAGAATGAGAATGCTCCTTACAGTTGTTATCCCTTGAAACTGGCTAAATTCTGAATTGAATGTGTCTAACACAAACTGATGGAGTGAGGTGGATCTGTCTCCTATAGGGTCCATGCCATTATCAATTGTTTCATGGAGACTCATAGATGTGTCCATTCAATCCCCCCCCCGATGTGCTGAATTTATTTAAACTGGAAAGTTACTCACATCTAATAGAAGCAAGATGGACAAAAGGCTTACAGCTGTGCCTAGAAAATGATTGCTGGAGTTCTGCTGCTTTCAAATAGATTGCAGATGCTCCTGCAACTATCCAAAAAAAAAAGATAAATTCCAAAATGAGTAGATCTAAGGCTATCAGAAAGGGCTGGAAACAGGAAAAATGCAGAGACCTTCCTAATGTGAGCTGATGGTAGCAGGCATTTTCTGTGGCATTTGCTAATTCTGGGCACAGGTGAAAGATAAAGCTAGTCCAGAGGTAAAAGGTCTCCTCTACCAAGGAGTGAGAAATGCCAGCAAAACTGTTGGCAACTGCAGGAGATCGGCATAATGGACTGAATGGAATTTTGAGGTATGCAAGGCTAGTTTTTTGAGGTATGCAGGGGTAGTTTTTCTTACCTGAAATTAGCTGAGTTCTAGGCTGGCCCCTGGGTAGGAAGTTCTCACGATGGGGATGGGTCCACAAAAGGACTTCTGGTCTCCTCCTCAAAAAGGCACCTAGATTTTGAAGTTGGAGGGACATAGAAGAGGGCAGTTAATCAATAAGATCAATACTACTCTTGAAGGACACTTTGGCCAAAACTCTTCTTAAACATATAAGCATATATAAAGAGCCATGCCTCATAAGGGACAATACTGGAGGATTTATACTACCAGATATCAAGCCTGAGGCACAGAGAGACAAACATTCCACATTCTCTGTCATATGTGGAAGTTACAATTTGTCCATTTGAATGCAGAATACTGATTACTAGAAACTGGTAAGGGCTACATGAAGGAGGGCAAAGAAAGGTTAGAAAATGGGTACAAAAAACAAGTTAAATATAATGATTATGTTCTGTATTTCCACGACAGAGTAGGTTCATAATTACAAACTATTTTCTGAGTAACTAGAGATAGGAACGCAAAGATGCCAATCATAAAGAAAGGACATGTTAATTACCCTGATTCTATTAGTGCATGTTGTATGCACATACAGAAACACTATGCCATATACCGTGAATTTGTGCAATATTACACATGAACATAAGCAAACATTTTTAAAATAACAAGGCTAAATGTATAGCTACAGACATGAAGGCCACATAGTACTGGTACACAGATAGACAAACCAATGGAACCATGACCATGATCATATCAAATACTAATTTGAAATGGATGATAGACTGAAATCTGAAAGATAAAACAAGTATGTCACTTAGACCATAAGAGAAAACCTTTATGATCTTAGGAAAGCAAAGATTTGCCACATACCCTCCAAATTAGCTAATTATTCTTTTCTTTAAAATAAGAGCTTTTATCTATCAAAAGATACCTTAAGATGGTAATATGGTCAATAATGAAGTAGGAAAATATTCAGAAAATATTCTCAATAGAAGGTTTATACCTACTTATTCTGTGCACATATTTTGAACCCCTACAAATCAATAAGAACAAGACAATGCAAATGTCAAAGCAAGAAAAATAACTATTTCGTAGAATAGACTATCTACATGACCTACAATACACAAATAGGCATTTGTCACTATTACTCATGAGAGAAATGCTAATTCAATCCACAATGAAATATATCAAACCCCACCAGAAGTGGGACATTTGAAAGGACTGATAATACGAAACAGAACAACGAAACTACTGGAACTCACATACATTGCAGGTGAAAGCGCTGGCTTGTCCACCTACTTTTAAAACTGCTGGACAGTAACTACTAAAGCTAAGTCAACCTGTATCACATGAACCTGTAGTTTTACTGCTAAGTATGTATCCAAATTAGAGTGTGAACATCTACCAGAATACATGTAAAAGAATGTCAAAAGAAACCAGAAGTATAAAAGTATATTATATGTCAATCACCTCATGCCATTTATATGAAATTTAGGACAATGGTGAGTGTTGCCAGCGTTGTTTGACCAGCCTGTCATTAATA
>LOEQ01008309.1:0-12372 GCA_001685075.1 Bramus lutescens
TTTTTCCCCAAACACAGTACAGTTTTACAAATACAGTGAAATGTGCATGCAGCCAGCACTCTTGGCTCTAGGCCACCTGTATCTCCATACATAACATTGTCTCCCTGTCTTCAGAAGTTCTAAGCTAAGTCATAAGCACACCCTTTCTTATGTTTCCATCTGTAAAATGCAGCACACACCTCAGCCCGTGCCGGTAGGAAGAAAGAGACAACTACATGCTGGAGGAGCCATAGGCAGAGCACACTGCAATCTTTCCCTTAGGCTCACAGGGGATGCGGATTTAACGCATGGGCAAAACATTCCATCCCTAGAGGGTCCAGAACCCATAACCCTGCCTTGAAAATACCTCCATACTAATTGTTGCAGCCAAGTAGACATGGAGGCTTCCTGCACAGATAACTGGCTGCACTCAGAAACTTTGTTTTTTATTTTCTAACACACCCATATTTGGGGGAATGTTTCATATGTTCCCTTAAGCTCAGAAAAAAATGGGGAGCAAGATAAACCCAAATGTCCTTAATGTATTTCAATTTTAGCGGCATTAATTATTAGAATGCTTACAAATATGTCTACATGCAGGAATATACACACCTAGAAATATATACAAATTGCTTTAAATTCTGACATCTGAAAACTCACATTTCACAAACTGATAAATTACAAATTGGTTAATCCATATTACCAAAGTATGAACTTTCTTTAAGTAACAATGTCTTTGGTTAATTTAAAATACTTTCAGTTTATAGGTATTTCATTTTCACTTCACTCCAGGGATGAATTCATTGTTTAAAGTGAGATGCACCTGGATGAAATGAGTGTTTATGTGCTCTGGCTTCCCTTTCTCTTCTCTGCACATCAAGCTGTTAACTGTTAATGTCGTACTTTATCTAAAATCATGTACTTAAGCCATTTAATAAACTCAGAAGAGGTGAGTTCTCAAAATAACAATTGGGGCCTATATTACAACCATTCCCTCAAAACAAAGAAAATTGAATGCCCTATATTGTAAATCCCCCATTACCCACAGTTCCACCCTATACCCAAGAAGAACTGAGCTGTTTCAGGGCTGCACACAGTTTGCAATTTTGGCTGGTTACAAAACAAAAAAAAACCAAATAAACAAACAAACAAAAAATAAAAAACCAAAACAGAATCCCAGAACATAAACCAGCAGTGGTGGTAATGTGCCAATTTTGAATTGTTCACTGTTTTTATTATATGTTCTAGGCTTCAGATGAACTGGAGGCTCCTATTGCTTTTATAGCAGGATATTAAATTGCAGCTTCTGGCAGGCGGCACCTGCCTTCTTTTTGGTACAAACTAGTCTGGTGTTGGCCATATGACACCCTAATGTAATGTATAGTTTGTGTTGCTCTGTGTAGGGATTTAAACATTGGGGAACACAATCTCTCCCTGAAGGTATGCAGCCTTTGGTGCCAGGTCTTAATAAAGACTTCACAGAATTAAAATCTAAAGTCCAGAATTCTATAGGATCCACCTTCTTTGGCACAGGGTCAGTGATGGCATGAAGCATAAACCCTGGTAGCACCTTCAGAAAAATGTGTGTAGTATCTTCTGCCCTTGGTAGGAACTTGGTTTGGTTTTGGTATGGGAGATTGGACTCATGGCCTCACATATCCTAGAGTCCTAGAGTAAATGACTTACTCTTGAGGAACAGCCCAGTTCACCTGATACCTTTTTGGGATAGCAATCTATATGTTTTGCATTTCATATGGGAGAGTTATTTATATATGTGCACACTGATCTTTGGTGTTTTGCATGTTATTCTACACATTTTAAATTAGGAATTTTTGAAATAATAAACAAAATTAGTCTTCACGGAGCATCTGCAGTTATTCAGTCACAGGCTTAAAAAGTCTTTGCTGAATAGGTAATGCAAACGTGTCTTTTCTACAATGCTTGCTGTGGGACAATGGTTTTACCCTGTAAAGATTTGTTTCTTTTACTTGTTTAATAAAATGCTGATTGGCCAGTAGCCAAGCAGGAAGTTTAGGTGGGATGACCAGACAGGAAGTAGAGATGGGGTAATGAGAACAGGAGAATTCTGGGAAGAGGAAAGATTCAATCTGCAGTAGTTACTCAGCTGCAGAGGAAGCAAGATGAGAGTCCCTTACTGATGAATGTACCAAGGGTTAATGTAAGATGTAAAAATTTGTTAATAAGAAACCTGAGCTAACAGGCCCACCAGTTTATGATTAATGTAGACCTCTGTGTGTTTCTTTGGGACCAAATGGCTTCAGGACTGGGCAGGACAGAAACCTCAGCCAACAAATTCCTAAGATTTTTTTCTTTCCTTTGTTTTTAACTTCAAATTATGAAACTTTTATATATTCTTAATTTGGATCATAGCCTCTGAAATTCACTTATTTTTGGTATTTGTCATAGAGTAAGGACTGTCTATTTTCTAGACTTGCAAATCTGAGTTTACATCATTTAGTTAAAATTACAGAATACACACAATAGCAATGGTGATTGAATCTGTTTATGCAGAATGTGGGTCTATGGAATTCTTCTTGAAACATGTTCGTAATTTTTAATCCCACTTATTTATTGTCACAAAAAATATGGCATCGTTTTATAATTTCTTCAAGTTCCCAATCTGGCCATCCATGTGAGCATCCCTCTCCAACAGCCTGCAGGCTGTTTCTGATAGTGTACCTCAGGGGTTCTGGGTTAGCTTCGTGACCAAACCCTACATATAATGTGATGCTTACACACAGTAGGACTACAGGAAGTCCAAGAACTGTCAGAATCAGACCAAAGGTCACTCGAGGATCTTTGATTAACTCTGAATTGAAAGACTTCAAGGTTTAAATACGTGATTTGCGTTTTGTAGCAAGACTTTGTTTCTAATTGTTTCAGGGTGTGTGTCAGGTCGCATTAGTATAAAAGGCAATGGTGTGTTGTAATGGGTTCCTACTCTCTGATATTTTGCCAGTTAAGTGGCATTATGAGTTAAATAACTCCACTTTGCTTTAAATCAGTCATGAGCATTTACATCACAGCAATTGACAGGTGATATAAGTCCTGTTCCCTCTCCAACAAATCCCAGCTCGTTCACCAGCACACTGCTTCAATAGACGAAATTCAGAATGGATACCAAGTGAGGTGAGATGCCCATAAGGTTACTCTGTCAGAGATATCAAAATGTTAAGAGGGTTTTGGTTTTTTACTATAAATATGTTAATGGAGATAATTTTGAAAATTAGGATATAGGTCCTAAAGCTGGGGAATTAGAAACACACTTTTCCCTTAAAATGATTGTTCCTTTTCAGGGCTGATTCTTTAACCTTCTGAGGAAAGTTAAAATGTGCTTAGGACATACAAAAACCCATTACTCTTTGCAAAATCTATACATTAGAATTTCTCCTTAGCTTTGGATAGCTAATCCATGAATTAGAAGTCTCTTGAATTGACTTGCAGAAGCATTATACAAAATAATGATACCCATTTTTTAAAAAATCTGTGATTACATATGGATGTGATAATCTGTAGCAACACTATCAGATAAATAATACATATTTAAAAAATTTCTGTAATTACATGTTTACCCGATAGGCCAGAACGACTCTGTCCCAAGGAACTGTTACAGACTGAGTAAATAATACATGTTTTAAAGTCCATAATTACATATGTAAACGATAGACTATCGAGTAAATAATGCACATTTTAAAAAGTCCATAATTACATATTTACATGATAGTCTGTAAATTCTGTAATTACTTATTTACACAATAGACCATAACAGCTGCTACAGTCTATTATGTTAACTCTCATAGAATTATATTATGGATTTTTAAAACGTCATAAAGAACCTAAGGAATGGAGTGATAGAAATGGAATCAAATCTAAACTCCAAACTATAGCTCTCTCCAAACGGGAGGGTTCTGAGTCAAGTAAGACTCGTGGCTGGTACTTCATACTTGATAATTAATGATTTAAAATTTATTTGTAAAAATGTGGCTTAAGGACTCAAGGCCAAGTGTTTCACCATTGCTTGGTGGCATAAATGAAGCATTATATGCAACTTTTGTGCTTTTTGACTTTGACAAAATTAAGGAAAGTAAAAAAGTTAAAATATGGGCTAGAGACACGATTAAGCAGTTAAGAGTGCTTGCTCTTCCTGCGGTTGACTTGAATCTGGGTCCCCAAACCCATGTCAGGAGGTTCGCAACCACCTGAAACTTCAACTCGGGGGGAATCTGTGCCTCTCACTTCCACAGGCACCCACATTCCTGTGCATATACCTACACAGAAACACATGTAATAAAAAAATGAAAACTGAAAGTGTAAATATTGTATTTAGACTTCCAGCTTGCAGACAGAAAGGTGTTGAAATACATGTGACCTGGCTATGTAGAGCAGTAACACATGGACTCATGCCTTTCCTGAGGCTTACGGAGACTCTTTTAACTTTTATTCTGTTTTCAAATTTTTGAAACAAGGTCTCTCTATACAGCCCTGTCTGTCCTTGAACTCACTCTGTAGACCAGGTTGGCCTTGAACTCACAGAGATCCACCTGTCTTTGCTTCCCCAGTGCTGAGATTAAAGGTTTATGCCACCATCACCTGGCTAGTTCTCTTAACTTTTTAAGGGTTCTTAAGTACCAAGAGTTGAAAGGTGCACTTTGCATCACAGTTTCAGGACTTATTCTACTTAACACAACATCAGCTGCAAGTAGGGAAGGCTTCTGGCTGTAACAACTGCTGAGCCAAGTAAGCTGGACTGCCAAAGAGTGATGGTGGAATGGTGGGGAACATGTGCTCTTTGTAGCACAACATAGCGTGGGCCAGACCTCAGATCTTATAGTTAGGAACCTTACCGGATATTATTTCAAAGTTTGGAAAAAACAAGCGTTTGAGTTTTGAGAGAATTTTTGTACAAATACTCAAATTTGATGGAATTTATTCTAACTTCATAGTCAAGCTATAATTCCCTGATGTTTCTCAGCAATGTCCACAACAAGATTATGTAAATTAAGGGCTTACAAGGTTTTTTTCTAATGCACCTCCCCATAAGTATCCCATGTTAGAACTCATTTCACACAGACGGAAACACAAGGAATTCATGAAAAGGTCCATTCTCTTATAAAATATAGTATATTAAATATTTTATATAAAATATATAAAGTTGCCCTTGGATAGCTATCTTATTTAATTTTATAAAGCTGTTAGTTGTAACTCCTTAACTTGATTTCACATTCGTGAAATGGATCATAATCTTAAACTTAAATCTTTTTATTGTTGATATATATACGTTTTGTTTGTTTGCTTGTTTATTTTTGAGACAGAGTCTTATTATGTATCTTTGGTTGGTTGGAACTTGATATATAGGCCATAGTGAATTTACTGAGATCTGTTTACTTTTGCCTCCCAAGTGCTCTAATTAAATAATGAGCCACTAAGCCTTGCAGAATATTTTGGGTTCATAGTGACTAGATACTACTTGGTTGTATTTGGGATGGAAGTCTTTTGGTAGATGATAGTCTTGTATGCCAAGAAAAGCTGATTTATTATTTGTGAGTCCAGACATACATGATGAAGATAAAAACGTTTTCCAATTTATGTCTTTAGTACTCATGGCCTTTGGAGTGTGTCCATTATTGTCGGGATGTGGTCACTGAATCTTGGAGAAATTTGTCCTGAAAGCTGCGCTGAATGATGCTCTCACTGCCGCACTCATCCTGCTGGGCACACGGATAGTCATGGTACCTGGTGCCTCCCAACACAATAGTCACAGCTTATCAGGAAGAACACTTATGCCTTCCTTTTGTAGTAAAAAAGTTTTGATGACCAAATTCCATAGGCTCTTGGCATTTATCTAAATTTCATTTAGTAAGTCCGTTTGATTTTAGGCCAAATGAGAATGTCTTCTAGTACTTTGTAAGTAAAGTCAAATAGCATATTGTTTTGCTGTCTTTTCTACTATATATCTTATTGTTCGCTAGAATACAGTAGGGATTTTTAATTTAAAAATTTTAAATGAGATATAGAATAGAGAGTTCAAAATGGAGTCATAGTGTGAAGTGTTGAGTACTTGCTTGTAATCCTAATGGCTGGGAAGTAGAAGCAGCAGGGTTGTCCAAGGTCATCTTCAGTTACACTGAAAGTTCGAGGACAATCTGGGATACATGAGATTCTAGGTTAAAAATATAAAACTAAAGCAAAGATGTACTTCTGATTGTGCAGTGGAAGCTCTGAAATCAGCAAATACTCACTAGGCATAAGTTTCTCAAATCCATCCCGGCTGCTGGATTCTGTCTTGTCAATACTCTTCATTCAGTTACCAGAGAGAATGGAGGGGCTAGGTTTGTGCATTCTGCAGTGATCTCTGTAATGTGCACGTCCCTGGATAATCAGGAGGGTAGAATGCCTCCAGATCAGCGTCTGTCAGTCAATTCAGTTAGAACCTCGGAAACATACCGTGCCTCCTTTTTAAATTTTTAAGCCAACAGCTACTACAGGGCTGGAGAGATAGATCATTCAATTAAAAGCACTGGCTATTCTTACAGAGGACCAGGATTGATTTCTAACACCCAAATGGCAGCTCACAACCATCTGTAACTCCAGTGCGACTGGATCCAGCTCCCTCCTCTGGCCTCCACAGACACCAAGCATGCAAGCAGGGCACAGGCATATATGCAGGCAAAACATCTATAGGTTTGAATAAGAATAGCCACCACAGGCTCATATATTTGAATGCTTAGTCATAAGGAAATATTATTAGAAAAGGATTAGGAAGTGTGGCCTTGTTGGAGGATGTGTGTCACTGAAAGTGGTCTCTGAGACTTCAAAAGCCTCCAGAAAGCCCCTAGACATTTCCTTTGCCTATAGATCATGATGCAACTCTCAGCTACTTCTCCAGTGCCTTCCTGCATTCTGCCATTCTCCCTGCCATGGTGATAATGTACTATCCCTTTGAAACTGTAAGCCAGCCCAATTAAATGCCTTCTTTCATAAGGTACCCTTGTGGTGTCTCTTCACAGCAACAGAACAGTGACTAACACATATACATAAAATAAAATTTAAAAATAATTAAAAAGTCCAAACCCTGTTCTTCTGCTTGCCACTTCTGTATTTCTTTCCCTAATGTTCAGCCTCTATTCATTCAGCCTTGAAGGTCCTTAATTCCTTTCTTCTTTGTTTTACCTGATCAATTATAAACACACTGTTGTCTGTTTTATAAATGTCCCGTGAACCTGCTTTTGCCTCTTTCCATCCACTCCAGTATTTTCTGTACTTCACCTACCAAGGTCCTGCTTGAGTTCTCACACCATCTGGAGTGACCGTTCTACTTCCAGGCTAGTTTTCCTTGCCATCTACTCTGGCAGGGCAGCATCTAAGCAACAGGTCTTATCGTGTCCAAATATGGTCATGTCTACCCTCTGCTGAGGACTCCCTTTCTCTTTGCTTTCTCAGTAACCTTTGCTTGCTTTTCCCAACCTCCTCCCTCTGGGCTTTTCTGGATCCTCTGAGGTCCCTCTCATCCGGGCAAAGCTTAGTCAGGCTGTCTAAACTCCTTGTCTGCAAGGATCTCTGTCTTACAACATTTTAACTCTTCAGGGGAGTGACTATCATTTTAGTAGGAAATACTAAATAGTGAATACATATTTGTGGAAAAATTAGCTGGCAGAGCCACTGCCCTAGAACATTGACATCAATGTAAAATATCAGGCTCATATTTTACAATGAGATTTGTCGTGTGGAGGAGCATGGTCTTCTCCAAAGAGTGGAAATGTATAGAAGAAGGAGGCACACCACTAAGAAAGAATTCCTCCTCCAAATGACAGCCATTCAGGAATCTCGGAGGTCCCAAATCTGGGCTTTGGAATCAGCTACTGACACCTTGAAGAGTTATTGCTGTTAATTGTTCCGAAGGTATTATATTCTTAGAGGAGAAATTGAAATCTGCCCCCCTCCTTACTTTTTCCTTTGTAGATCGCCAATGATATGCACCCTACAGGCAGCAGCTTTCCTCAGACTGAATACCCAAAATAGATGTTGCAGATCTAAGTGCTGAACAACTTATTTTAAAGGAAGAGTTCTTTTGCTATGTACTCATGAACAAACATAACTGTGGGCACTTTTTATGAAGGAATTTACTTCTCTATATAATGAAGTTTTGTAAGGTTATGAGTTAATAGCAGATGATTAGATCACTTGCCTTTTGTAATGCCAAGTGTGTATGTGTCAGAGGAGTTATTTATTTTATATACATTTCTTGTTTTCTTTTTTATCATTATAATGGAATTTGGAGACAAAGATAGATTTCTTCCCTGCAGTGCTAACTACAGCAAGGGTTAGCATTATGGAATGTCATTGCGCTGGCTTTTATAATGATGAATATTTCCATGACAAAACCTACTGTGAACCTGTCTGCACGCTCTAGAAATTTCTCTCTCCCTTAGCTCCTATTTCACCTCAAGGAGAAAGCAGAAAAATGCAGATTACTTCTAAAAACTTGTCAGAAATTAAATAAAACTCACGTATATAAAGGACATATTTCCTTTTATAAGATTCTGCCATCAGTTACACATTAATGCAGTTCGTGTTCTTTTCTTTTCCTTCTATTTTTTCTCCTATTATTCAGAGTTGATGCTCTGGGTGGTGCTATTGTCCATTTGTAAATATGTCTTGAAATACAGGGTGTGTGCAAGAGATACAGATTCTTTGTCTAGTGAGCCCTCATTTAGTCATTAAAATATTCAATATCATTCGTTGGAAATGTCTAAAGCAGCACATCAAATCCTGGCCTTGAAGAGGGTAGAGTCTAGACATTGTGTGAAGATGCATGGCCAACATGACCTAAGTTTAATGTAGCATTTCTTAGCAACTCCACCACTAGCTCAGGTCTGTGATGCCTTCGTCTTTGCTTGCAAGACCACAGGGGTATTAGCTGTCCCCGCATTCCCCATTTCTCACCCCCCTCCACATAATCACATATCCTCACATAATGTCATGAGGCTCCTATTAACTGAAAGTCATTTTGCATTTCTCTGCAGCTTCACACTGTGGTGACTGACCTTTTACTGGCCCTGACTGTCTCCTTTAACACAAGATCCTTGGATCTCACTCTTCCTGCCATTCTTCCTCTCCCTCAATTTTTTCTGTCCTTTACTATCCCAGCTGTATTTACAGCTCTATCTTGGTTTGTCATTGTAGGACAGGCTGCTATCTTTTTCCTTCCTTGAAGCCTTGGTATTTTTTTTTTTTGGATTTGCCTTCTTAGTAAGTGCTGCCTTGACATTAGAACCTGGAACCAAAAGTACCCCCTTCCCTTTGCTCTGCATTCTACATTCCCCATATCCATCACTGTTTCAACACCACTAGACTTCTGTCATTTTTTATTGTCTGTTCTGCAGTTTGCATGGGAGCTCCATAAGCAAGAGGTCCTTCCCTCTATTTCCTGATTCAGTAGAAGGCCTTAGAAGAGGATCAGAGCATAACTACTTTACAAATAGTTACACATAAAATAGTATTAAAACTTAACATGTGAAAGATTCCTCCAGAGAGGAAGGAACTAGAAACAGTTTAATGAGCTTAAAATATACATTCTGTTGAAACTGTTTGTTCCTCATGTAAGGACTTTTCACTTAGTATGCCTTGTAATTATTTTAAGTTTTTATTAGTGTATATTAATTATGCACAATGGTTTCATTATGACATTCGCATACACGTAGATCATATATTTTCATACATGTCTATAATGCTCGGGAGTTCTTATTCACATGGCTTCTTTTACAGTGGTGAACAGGCACAGTGAGGAAAGGGTCCTGTGCAAGGAGAGAGACAGCCATGGTGTTCCTCTTGGTGAGGGAGTACTTTGCCCCTGAGTCTGCATAAGGCTTTTCTTTGTGCTCTGTTCTCTTCAGGATAATGGGAACAAAAAGGAAGGACAGTGTGGCAATCACATGAGATTTGTCATCTCTTTCCTTCTTTTTCAGAGTGACCCAAGAAACCCCATGCCCACAGTCTATTTCTATTTCAGTAAACATTCATTAAAGCCAGCATATGCTTCAAAATGCTCTGATTTGAATATTTTGAAACTTTTTATGTTCTCTTCTTTGACACGGTCAGAGGGGGTCAAAACTACATCAATATTAACAGATAATTCTTATCAGTTATTAACTGGTAATACAGTGTGGCAATGGCGCAGTAGCTGGTCGGAGAATCCTAAGCTGGAGTCTCTGACCATTTGATTTTTTTTTCTTGTGTAAACTGTGCAGTGTGGAGCTTTTACTGCAGTCCTGAACAGTGAGCTCAGAAGTTCAGTTCGAAATGACTGGCGGCCATGCTGAAAATTAAGCAGTAGAGAACTACGTAACAACAGGAGACAAAATTCCAAGTGATTCTTGGCTAATTTGGCCGGAGACTGTTGCTAAAGCATTGGTTTTTCTCTGCGTGCTTGCCTCTTCCTCCTTCTGGACCACACTCTAGCCAAGCTTTTATAACTGCCACTCTGCTCAGATTCCCTGTATTTGTCTTTGCCTTTTCAGTAGCATTCACTGCACTTAACACACACTCTTGGCTGGCGTTTCTGGACACCATGCCCGTTACCTCCATCTCTGGTCTCTTCTGGTTTTCTTTGCTTTGTCCTCCTCCTCTTAGCTGACTGCATCTCAACTTGTTGGTGGCCTTCAGGGCCCAGTTTTTCTTATCCTTGTCTTGTTCTACACTCACCACTGATGCATCCAACTTGTTCTTATAGCTGGCATACTCCATTTGTGCCCATGACCCCAATGTGTATCTCTGGCATTTGCCTCTTTTTGGATCCAGCTGTTATCACCCTCTAATGGACCTCTCAAAATTACCATATGACACAGAATATTTCCAGTTAGCCTTGCTCTGAAAAACATCTCCTTTCTACCTTGCACTGTATGTCAGGAAGACACCACTCATCACCACATGTTAGTTGTATAGCATATCATGGTATCGACTTATCCTGATTCCTGTCTGTCAGACACATTCGATACATTAATAAATGTTTATCTCCCAGGAGATTTCAAATTTGACCCTTCTTTCTGGTGACGGCTCTCACCCTGCCACTGTCTCTAGGCTCTACTGTTTTTGCCCCCTAACTGTTCCCCTGAGAACATATATAATATATAAACATACCAATATATAATTTATACGTACAGGTCATTATCAAGCAGAAAACCGGTGAGTCGCAGAAGAGCAACTCAGATAGTAGCACTTTACCCTATGATTGCACCATGCATATAATAAAACCCAGAGACTTGCTGTACTCACAGCGTCTGCAGGTAACTTCAGATAGTAGCACTTTATCCTATGATTGCACCATGCATATATAATAAAACCCAGAGAATTGCTGTGCTCACAGGGTCCGAAGGTAACTTGACCCCTGGTTCCATCTCTAATTCCTTTGTTCAGGCTCCTACCAAACCCTAGGGTTCATCTCTCTGGTTTCCTTGAAATACTTTGGACCTCTCCCTTGTCGACGACTCTTCCTGGAATGACATTTTCCTGGTGGGAAATGCCTCTTTCTCAGCACTTCCCTCCTGGCTCCCCTGCAGGTGCAGCATCTCTGCCCACTGTATCCACAGCAGCCTTCCTATGTGAGTCAGTTTCCTAGCTTTGATTTTATTATTTGTAGTAGATTTTTCTGAAATAATGTCTATCTAATGACTATAACCCAAATGTAGAGCCTCACTCTATAGCTTATAGTCCCTTGGTAAATGGTAGATTCTCAGTAAATGCTGAAGAAATGAATAGTTACTAAATAAGTGTGAATTTTATTTATGCTCACCTCCCTTATTTTGTCTATTTCTGTTTTCTGTTATTAGAAATATGTCATATTTTATTCATTTTACCTCTCATTTGTGGGGAGAATTAAAAATAAATATGTATAAATGTTTGTATATAAACATAAATGTATATTGACTAGAAAACAGTATCAAATTTCTTGGAAAGTATTCACAGGTCACTGTAAATCTAAATCCGTACCTAGTGCTGGCACATTGTGTTTTCTTAGGCTAATTAAAGTACTGACTGCATTTAAAAGAAAACGAAGGGTCCCTCAGTGATATAGATCATCCTCAAAACCAAAGAGTTTGAAGCAGAAAGATACAGAAAGAAAAGCTGAATATGAATGCTTGGTGATTTCTGCAGAATTTTTATCCAGTCCCTGAAGAGTCTGTGGGAAGTGGGTCCGTTATTACCAAGAGCTGGTTCAACCTGTTGCCCTTAGACTGGTCAAACTGGAACTCTATTTTCTAATGGATTTTTAATAGGATGGTAAACAAAATCATTAAGATTAAAAGCTAAGGTGAGAAGTGAGGGCCGAGATTCGAGAACATTGGTGAGCTGCTCAAGTGTCTAGGGACCCATAGC
>LOEQ01008309.1:12386-26720 GCA_001685075.1 Bramus lutescens
GGAGGAGGAGGCCTCTGGGTCCCAGGCTCCCATGACCTTTCTCAGCACGCTACTCACCTCTGTCTGTGCTGATTCCAAATAGTTAGCAGGCTGCTTTCTGTGTTTGTTACTTTTGCTTACCCACCAGAATAGAAGCAAAGCTGACTAACACGGTTCAGTCCTTTTTTCACAGTCAATTTTCCCTGACGTTTCAGTCGTAGAGTGCATGTATTACTAGGGCATTCTAAAGGGAGAGTGTAAGTGGTCAAAGTGGACCTAGGTGGGAGTGTCCCAGAAAAGCTGTTTCCCCTTGGCCTCGAACTATACCTCTAGCAAAGATAAATGATTTCATTGCCTCCGGGGCTGCCTATGAGCCTGTCACTTACCAGAACCACCTATGAGTGTTGGTGAACGTGGGAAGCCTTCTCAGACATTCGTTACTTGATTAGGTAACTGCCCAGACTTTTAAATCAGTAATGTATTTAATTTAAACTAATCTGAGGATTAGTAGAGAGGCCACATTGAGTTAGAGAAAATCATTAATTTTAAGACCTATTTGAAATGCATTTTGTTTACATGATAAGTAGAAACTTTGCCAGATCAAAAATCTAAGACTTATTTATTCCTGTTGCAGTAGTTTTAAACAAATAGTGAAGCCTAGTGAATCGAACTTAAGTTGTATTACACTAAGGTTAACACATATTTCTCCCCTAAAATCATATACTTCCATTTTGTGTAAATCAATCTTAGCTATTTAAAAAAAATACAGGTATAATAAACAGAATCTTTAAATTGTCTCTTTGAAAAAGCAAGCAGTGATACAGAAATTGGTAATAAGAGGGAGTATTTTAAATCAGCCATATTCAAGAAAAGCCAGGCCGATACTGATACTCCAACTATAATGTACATCATTGGTTATTTGGAAGGCCCAATTTTGATAATAATGCTGTACATTTGAGTACAATCCAATCAAAGTAATGTCTTAAGTTCATTTTTCCAGCTGGGATGGTGGTTTACACCTGCAATCTCAGTCCTTGAGAAGCTGATGCAGGAGGATTGCCATGAATTCAAAGCCAACCTAGTTTACGTATTGAGTTACAGACTTATTCCTAGTGCAGTAGTTTTAATCTATAGAGTTAGATATGGCGATAGAGTAAGGTGGTCTCAAAATGAGCAATAATAAACAAAAACAAGACCAGGTTTATCCAACTGGTCACCCTGGTCCATGGAATCATATTTTATCTTGGTCCCTTGCAAACCCATGAAAGCCCTCTTTGATATGTGGAGATATATATGTAACATTTATATCATAATTAGCTCTAAAGCCTTGAAAGTCTTTCCATCTAGTGACTAATTCCATTAATACTAATCTACCATGATGTTTTCATAATGCTCTTATATTTTATTCTTTTGAGTGATGTTATTTATTTTCAAACTCAATTTTTAGCCTCATTATATTTGTATTCATTCTTCTTTGCTTTTTCATCCAGTGAATGGCATTTAAAATCAATTAAGCATTCTTTTTCAGATGTTTTCTTGTGTTGTCATAACTATACGATTAAGCTGAATAGCAAAAATTAGATTCAGTTTGAAATGACTGCAATCTATGGCTACAATAAGTTTTTAATTCATATTGGAATGAGTATATTTCATCAACTGTTTTACAAGTTCCATACATTCTTTTATGTCACATATTTTAGACAAATTAGGCATAATGATAAGTGTGTTACAAGCTTTCTTGAAGTTGATGTAGAGATGTTTAGGGACTTCCCATTCATTTTCTAATATCTAGTTGTCATGCATGTCCTAAACTTAGGAGAATTTTGATTGTTCAAGTCATGGAGAAATGTAATGCTGGAGCAATTTTTCTTCTTCTTTTCCCTTTTCTTCTGCAGAAATTAAACAACCCAAAAACTTTGTTAATTCAATACTATATTATGCCAGAGGTTTAAAATACACAGAAGTCAGTAAAATAAAAGTGATGGCTCCTAGAGCAAATATAATTCAGCCGTATTGTGTGTATATATTAAAGCATAAAAGTTAACACCATATGTACAAAACACTGTGCAGGCTCATTTGTGTCAGCACTGACAAATGCCCGACTCCTACAGGAGCCATGAGCTCTCGTAAGAGCCCAGGATTTGAGTCCCAGCTATGAGGAGGCTTAGGTGCAGTTGTGGGAATACTGCCGCATTTCTTCGGTAAACCTTAAATTTCAGCCAGCAAGCTGCTAAAGCTCACGTTTCATTGGGGAGATGATGTTGAAGCTTCTAATTTTTACAGTCACAGCTTTGGTCTTCAAGTTCATCACATATAATCTTTGCCATTTAGGTCACCCCCTAAATTTTTTTTAATGAACAATATTGAGAATTTACTGGCAGTCAGGCTACCCTGGATGCATAGGTTCTGGAAAAACCAGGTAATGCTTCTTGCCCTTCGGAAACTTGCACTTTAGTGAAGACAGGCAGGCAGTAAACATACATGTAAATTATTAAGTAGTTTAAGAGCTGACAAAAAGGATAAAAGGGATAAAAGAACAAGGTAAGAGACATCAACCAGGAAGGAGGTTTGCATATTTCAATACACAGAAGTAGAGGAAGAGTTGAGAAAAGGCTAGAATGCAGGAAGGGAGTCAAGTCCATATCAGAAGGCGGCCTCAGTCAATGTGAACAGATGAGCAAAGGCCTTTCCGCACCCTAGATATTTGAACTTTTAGTGGCTGTATCATCATGAAAGAACTGTAGGATGTCTTAGGGGCTATGGACCTTTAATTTGAACAAGAGGTGTAGTTTTCAGCTTGGAACAAGCAAGAGGCATCATCAGGCCTTATTTTTAAAGGATAACTATTGCTTTCATGTTGAAGTGTCTAGTGTTTTGGGTAGTGATGCAGGTGCTTCTTAGACACACTTATAATCTTACAATTGATGTTGTAGGCTTGCTCCAGGAAAGTAGTATAGATAAATGTCTTATTTTGTAGCTCTCTTAAAGGTAGAATGAAGGAAATTTCTTTCTGGACAGGTCCTAGAGTGTGACAGGAGACAGAAAGTGGTCAAATGACTTCAGGATGTGGACTTGAGCAACTGTGTTGATAGCATCACTATCCACAGGAAGAAATACTAGTTCAGCATGGATTTGTTGAGCTTGACAGGTAATTCAGCTATTCCAGAAGAGGGTTAGTCAGCACAAAGAGTTTGGAGAAAAGTCTGTGTTGGCGCTATAGACTGGAGAGCCACAAGCTGGCAGATGGGGTTTGAAGCTAGGAGTCTGAGGGTGAATATCAAAGGCTGGATGGTGATCATCAAATGGAGAAGTGAGTCACCAGAGCACCCCATCTTTGAGACGTCAGATGGGAGAGAAAGCCAGGCAAGCCGACTGAGAAGAAATGACCAACAGTCAGTCGGTAAGAATGATTCCTGGGTGAAATCAAGTGCCTTCTGAGGACTCATTTGCCTGGTGGATTGGGCGTTCTGGAAATAATTTGAGAACTAGATAGGAACAGTTTTGGTTGGATGGTGGGGTCAAAAGCTTGACTACAATATGGTCAAAGCTGGGGCCAAAACAAACCAATGTGCTCATGCAAAGCTATTTTGTTATATTTTTATTGAAAAAAGGGATCAAAAATTGAAATGATATTTGGCAAAGGCAGTGAGCTCAGGAAGATGATGTGCTGGCAAGTATATCTCTTTGAAGGAAAATAGAATTCTGATTTGTGGCTTTTGTCAATACCAGTAGCATAAATTCCCCCATGGTAGTAGCCAATTTCTCTGAACAAAGAGTTAAAAGAACACATTCACACAGGCTCTTGAAAGCCAGTATTAGCCATGGTCAACAGTTTTATTTTCAGAAGAAAGGGAGGGGGCAGATAATTTGCATATCCCAAAAGAACTAATCCACGGAGACTTAAAACTGATGATGCAGGTAAGAAAGGTGAACCCTGAAGACTGGCGAAGAGAGGAATTGCATGGACAAGTGTGGGGACTGTCTTTTAAGGACAGTTTAGCTCATTCGGATTTACAGCCATTTGCATGCAAAGACAGAGCATGCCTTAGAGAATCCCTTGGTTACTTTGGTCATGGGAATCTCAGTGTTTATTTGCATGGAAAAGACACCTGCTAAAAATTGTGAAAACTCTAAGTGAGGAGAATGTGTGGCGTCTCAGGAAACCTAGTGGGGCTAAGTGTAGTTAATCTTCATGAAAGACCTTAGTTCCTTCATCATATGTCTTTTGCTGTAATAGTCAATACTCTTGCCTCCATCTTACCGGCCCAAATTTAGCTTCCCTGCCCACGTGTCATATAGAGAGAAATACTTCACATATAAAAGCATCTATTTGCTATTAGTCTATTAGTCTCCATTGGTTCAGTCAGCTTAATCGGTGGCTAGGAGCCCCTGGGCATTTAGCAGGTGATATTTGTCCTATGGATCAAGGGCCCCCTATCTAAGCATGATGGAGCCATGGACAAAAGACGGACATCTTCAACAAGTCTACTAACAGACTGAAAGAAGTGTTGTGGGTAGATTGTATTTCTCTCGTACTTTTCTTTCATTTATTGGGTTACTGAACACTAGTGATGACTACCATGTACCAAGCATTGTGGTATGCAGTGCAGGTAGAAGATGAGTTTTAAAAAAAGGCCCTTTCCCCTAGTTTAGAGGTATTGAGGTATTCCCGTTTTCTTAAGATGTTCGCAGTTCTCCTCACCGTGGAAATGGCAGTAGCTGTACAGAGCAGGTTGAATAAGTTGGAAGGATCAAACGTTGAGAGCATTTTGTACTATCTTTGAAGCAAATGTTAAGTCATTAGCCACATGGCATCGTGTACTCAGAAAGCATAGGTAAAATCATTTATTACCATTTATTCTCCTATTAAAATGATTTATTTTGGTAATATTTACCATTAGCTTCATAGATTATTTAGTCTTTGTGAGAAAAGGGTCACAGTTTCACTGTTCTCATATACTGAAAAGGTTATGTTGTCTCATGCTGTTTGAAATAATTTGTTTGTGTTCCAAATTATTTTCAAATCTCATAATCATTTATGTACATTGTTAAAGATTTAAACATTATGGGAGAGGATAAAATGAAAGTTACAATTTCTTTTATTTAGCCCCCCCCACCCTCCATGTCTCAATTTCTCATGCCGTCAGGGAGATATTAGTGCATTTTTAACATAGTCACATATACATATAGACATGGCCTTATCTTATTCATGAAAAACACTTGACATTTATTCTCTGAAATTATCTTCATATACGTCTACTATATAAGAATATTTATGGAAGTGGGACAAGAAATACCTTAAATCCCAAGGCCTTTCTCCCCAACAGACCTAAGATAAAGAAGCTAGGTGACTGTAGGTATTTTCCCCATGTAATGCAAATCTCATTTCACCAACTGTGTTTCAGAAGAGTCAAAAAACAGCTTCACTATAATCCCTTCAATAGCAAATGGCGAAAGTGAGATTCAAGCCTACACTCACATTCTTCTGGACTCTACGTCAAACAGATGTTCTTACTTCTTAGAGAAATACAACTATGCTCTTCCTTTTTTAAAAAATAAAAATATCTTTCCCTAAGCTTTCAGAAATCTCTGGCATACTTTGCTCTCTATTGTCAATGAAATAATATAACTTGCTTATTTGAACTTCTAAATTGTAATGCCTTCTTAAGCATGGAAGATCTTGCCATTTCTATTCCCATATGACCTTATAGGGCTTGGGCTTTTTTTTTTCTTAGGGTTTTTGAATGTGAAAGTTGACTGACAAATTCAAGCTCACATTGCTATAAGCAAAACAGTGAGTGACCTTGGCAAGAAGGGCTGCATATTTAAAACATCTTTTAAACAAAATACGGTGAATCATTTCTCTGTTGCTTTCTCACTTGAGACCCAGCTTTGTGTTCATGTGTCCCCTTTCAGAAGAGTGTCCTCTGAGTCCAAGACAGAAAAATAATGCCTTATTTCAATAATAATTTTGTAATTTCAGTGTAGCTAGGAGGAAGGAAGGCAGGGCATGCATATATTTTTTAGTAGTTTGAGAATTTGAGCCTTTATGTTCTGTCCCATGGATTATGGAAATCTTCTGAAGTCATCATAAGTAAATAGTATTTGTCTTTCCAGGAATCACACATGTGTTTTGTTTTTAATTATTGTATTTTCTGTGTGTTGGGTTTTCTTCAGATCAGACACTAGGATACAGTCTACTTATAGATATTGCATGATAACACCACCTTCATAGTTAGTGATTAGAATACTAATTTAGAACCATAAAAATGAAAACTAGTGCATAGTTCTGCAGTGATATGGAGAGTGGAAATACCCAGCAACTCACATGAGCAGTGGAAAAGGTCAGCTGATTAGGTCATATGAACAGTGGGCAAGGACAGTTCACTAGGTCACATGAGCAGTAGGGAAAGTTAGCTTGCTTACTGCACTTGCATTTGCTTCTTCTCTTGCTTTTTGCTTTCCTTAAACCCTACCTTTCCAGAAGCCAGTCACACTACGGAGAATGTACCATATACAGACAGCAACACTACTCCATAGAACATCTTCCCTACCTAGATAGCAAAGCCACTCTGTGGAGAGGAGTGTACCACACACAGACAACAATGCAAGGATTGAACGTGTATACAAAAGAATTAAGCATTAAGGATCAATCAATGGAAAAATTTAGTCAGGGTCTTCAGGCATTCTGCTTAGCAGCTAGGTTCCCTTTCTTCCTCTCGGTCTATTCTTTATTACTTTCATTATTCCTCTCAAGACCACAGTTCAAGAAGTTTTATCTTCTTTTTTTTTCTTTAAAACTTAAGCTGCATGGCATTGACTATGCAAAATGAGATCATAAATATCATAGGCTATTGTATAGGTGTTTACAACCCTGTGGGTATATGTAAGTTTGTAAAATTTATAGATCTGAAGTTCTATATGCCTAAGGGTAGCTATGCATTTCAGTAATTGAAATGTACATGTAAATGAAATTTATGTGTGTTGTGTATTAAAATGACACACACAGTCATTAATATATATTTAAACTTATTTCGATTGTAATTAATTTTAGGAACAAATTGCAATAGTATTTGACAACCTTAATTGGACTCCCCCCAGAAGTGCTGGGTTAGCATGGGTAATGTTCCTGGAGAAACTGTTTCCTACTAAAGTCACCCCCAAGATCTGGTTAACACTCAGCCTTTCAGTGGCTATTTTATCATCGAAATTCCTTAAATCCATGTTTGGATGGGCAAAGAAGAGAAGAATATTAGTATTTATTTATTTTCATTTTTACTTTGTGTGTGTGTGTGTGTGTGTGTGTGTACGTGAGCAGAGGCCAGGAGAAGGCACTGAATTTCCTGGAGCTGGAGTAACAAGTGGTTGTGAGCTGCTCGTGGATTCTGGGATCTAGATCCCGTCCTCTGAAACAGCAGCCAGCTCTAAGTGCTGAGCCTTGTCTAGAGCCCCATGTGAACATTACTAAACAAATCTTGTGCAAGTATCTTGATGAGCATCAACAAATCCTAGATGAAGCAAATGCATACTTGATCCCAAGAATTAGAAATCTATCTCTCTTTTTTTCCTTTTTCATTGTTTTCTCAATATGGAGGAAACAAAAAAAATTAAGGGGTGGCATAAAGACAATATTGACCAAAAGATTTTCCTCATTTCTCTAAATGCCTTTCTTGTATCACTCTGTTATCTTACTCAGTTTAATTACATAACGTCTTGATCAGTCTTCCATCTGCATCAAAAAATAAATAAAATTAATTGAAATTGAAGCAGTTTCCAGATTTCCTAGTTTTTAAGAGAAATAAATCATCCTAAGTCTACTCAAAACAAATACTATATATTAGATGATACTTACTCTTAAGAAATATGTATTAACTAATAACTGCTGCATAATGCTTTTTGTTTCTTGGCTACAAGAGTCTGCATTGTCTACTTGTGGAGTGAGTGGGTAGACAATCAAAAGTATTGACAACTTGACCTAAAAAGTTAACATTCAAGAAAAAAAATCTTTAAATAATCTGACAATTAGGCCAAGAGGAAGAAGAAAGTGTTGGACAATCTGTGTTATAATTTAAAATATTATAAAGACTTCCTTTTAATTTCAAAATATGTAAGTGAGTTAATGAATATGGCTATGTTTTCAAGTATGCCAAAAAAAATCAAAAGGCAAAGCCCCAAAACATGAAAAGGCCCTCGGAAGGGGCTTCCAAGCAGTGATGCTCTGACCAGCTGCAGAGTGGACAAGGCTCAGGGCTTTACAGAGTTAGGCTGGAAGGTAACCTTGATGCACATTCTCCTTGGATAACCTGATCTGAACAACAGCATGGAGCTCACATTCGACAAGTGGATAAGAATAAGTTTATGTGTTGAAGGAACCATCACGTATGACCTTAAAGTGGAGGAGAAGGAACAGGAAGGAAGTGACATGTTTCATCAGAGGCACTGATTCAATCAACACCTTCCTTTCCATTACAGACTGCCTGATATTGGACAGGTGCTTTTCTCAACAGCTGAAGTATCTTCATCTTATGAATTACAAATACTTCCTGAAAAAAATTAGATGGTACAGGTAAAAGGACCATCTCATAACCTACCCTTGTATTTTAATCTTATTTCATATATTAAAACTTATCTAGAATACTAAAATTCTATGTTTGCATAGTGTTTCGCATAAGGTAACATGTTTCTCTATTTCCGTATTTTAGTGTGTATTATAAATTTGCATTTTAGTTCTACAAGATAAATATACAAGTTAAATATGTATGTATACAGATTTGGTCTGTGTTTCATTGTCTGAATGCACTATAATTGAGTAAACCAGCTAAATGTAATTTTAACTAAGTAAGTTTACATTGACTCCATTAAAAACATTTTTATTAGCTTTGTCTTAATCATGATTTTGGTGATCTATAACCTCCATTCCTCCATTATCCTGATTAACTAAATACTGATGTACAATATTAGGAAACTTCACAGAATGTAGCATTGAAAATGAATTTTGAAGCTAAAGTAAAAGTCAAAATGGATTCTATTTCCGGCCTCGAAATGTAGATGTTGTGTGAATTAACAAGAACAGTTTTATGTTAAGCATACAGTAAGCAAGGTAAACATGGAAGATGCTACATGGCACATGATTTGTTCTGTAAATTTGATACATGTTTTTAAAGGCACACAGAGACATGCTGAATGAGAATAACTCACAAAACACTTGTAGGAAATACAATAATGTGACCATTAGTTTAATTGGGGAAAATATTGAATGACTCTGTCTTTATGCTAATGAAAGGAAAACCTAATGTTCTCAAGAGATGGCTAGTCATTTTCATGTTTGTTTTCCTTTCTCACATGTGTTTTAGTCCGAAGTCTACCCTACACTGCGATTCTCTTCTTGATTCAAAAATCATACAACTTATAGCTTAGAACCCAACTGTGGTTTCCAGAGCTAATTTCCCTTTTAAGGCTCATTCAGCTTCTGATTCCCTCATGTCCATTCTCATAGAGCTGGATTCATGTTAGTGTTGAATTTCTTGTATTGATTTCCTTCCTGAGGTTCAGTGACATCTGCGACATTGTCTGTGCTCTTAGTTTTCTATCCACTGACTTTGCGTGGACTAGTTATTCTTTTTCTCTAGGTGATGGTGAACGATAAGGACCAGGAAGTGTTTCACATCCTTACATGGTTTCCATCTAGAGACTACCACATTTACTTAATTTCACAATTTTGAGAAGTTTTGTTGTTGATGTCTCCTTTATTATTCTATAGTGCAATACACATTATGCATATGTACTCTGTTTACATGCATGTGTACACAGAGAATAGGATTCAGTTAAACTCATATAAAGACAACTGTGTAGTAACAATAATGAAGTTTTAGTTTCATTTAGATTAAGATTTTCTTGTCATTGTTAATTTCATCTTCCTTTTCATGGCTATTTGGAGACTTTTTTTCCACTCTTGACAAACCATATATACATGCCAACTGTATGAGCAAACTGTTTTAAAATTTTTAAAATTTTGTGTTTAGAACTTAAAAAATGGTTATCATGGATTCCAAATGATTCTTTTTCTGTGAGCTTTAGTAAGCATAACAACATAGTATTGGGGTTTTTGTATATGTATGTATTTCAAGGCTCTGATTCATAATATAGATTGTAATTTAATAGAAGATTTAATTTTGTTAGAGATATACTGAATATTTGATAGATGTCCTGAAGACAAATGTTGTGTACTAAAAAGAGAGTCCTAGTTTAGCAAAGATTAAGACAGAGCCGAATCCCCTGCCTATTAGTTGTGAGCTGAGCGGATTAGAAGGGTGCATCCATTCCTTCAGGGAAGTCTAACTGGTGGGATGTAATTTACTTTGGATTTTCAATATCTTTTGGTTACTTCATCTCCTAAAAGGATAACTTGGAAAGTAAATTGCAAAAACAGCCATATTAGACCCTCCTGATGAAGAATTAGAAAAACAGATCAATATAAGCTGAAGTGTATATTTTTCTAAATCAGTATTAGCATGACAACCAAGATTTGATTTATATGCTTAAAATACAAATTAATCATCAGTGAGTTCTTATATCATTCCTTGCAGTTAAAATGTTTAGAAGCTATAATACCAGGGTAGGAGTATTTTATACTGCCTGTGACATCACCATTTTAGAATTTGGTCACTCTTGTTGCTCTTGCAAAGGGGTGTCCTGCTTGAAAATCTTTGGAATATGCTGGTGTTCAGATTTCACAGCCCACAATGGCTCTAGGAATTATGAGAAGCTCTTAATGTCTTATGAGCTGGCTGGAAGGCATTTCTACGAATGTCCTGACATGGGGAATGTACAGTGCATGGGGCAGGTATTTGCCCCACCCCAGAATCTTTCAGTTCTTGTTCTTTCTTCTGGGGAGCAGGTCGCTAATGTGACTGTCTACTCAGAATTGCATTGAGACTGCTATCTGTCTTGCATACAGTACTGAACAGCCATTAAGACAGAAGAAATAGTTTTCACTTCCTGATTCAGAAGCAATTTAAATTTGTACCCTGGGGTAAGAGAATAGAGTTCCTCACCCAGTTACCAGGCAAAAGGGATTTAAAAAAAATAAAAAATAAGCACAAGAGCAGGATTTTCCTTTTTCAAAGTTTGTGGATACAGTTATTATGAAAACACTTTCTAGTGTAGCTGCTTATAAAAATGATGCCATTTAAAATATTCTCATTTTTTTGTGCATGAATTTTAAATATTGGTTGAGTTCAGAAGAATGTGTGTATGTATGTGGTGTATATATTTGGGGGCTTATTGTAGAATAATAAACAGTGAGCCTCCCTATAAATAAAAGGAATTAGGAATTAGAGCATTCAGGCCAGCATCTTTGTTACAGAGACAGAGGAATTCATTTCCAGTGTAGTTTCAGGTTGATGCACGGGTGGGGGGGCAATAACAAGTTCTATCTCATTTTGGGGGGGTGTATGTTTTTATTTAGTTTCATTATTTTTACTTTACAAGTTAAGAATTCGTTCTTTTACCAACCGTCTGTACACTTGCCAATGACCCGAGTCATCTGCAGCTGCCGACTGCATGTGCACACGGGCTGACAGAGCCACGTAGTCAGAGAATTCCCTTCTAGCTTTCAAGATCCCTGGCTCTGCAAATGTTGAGAGTGAAAGCCTTTGCCTTGACAGCCTAAGATTGAAGAAAAATTCCTCGGAAACAATTCTAAATCTTGTCTCAGCATAGCCTGCATGTCCTACTGCCCTGCCGTGAACCAACACAGTTGCCTCAAGTACATGTGGTCCTTCTGGAGTTTGCTGTGTAGATCCAAAGACCACCGCCAAATACTTACAATTGAATTGTGCTTGTATGAAACTGGATTGATAAAATAAATGACTGTATCTTGTAGGTTGAGATTTGAGTTCTGCGATTATAATTGTAGTTGCTACAAATTACCTGAAACCCTTTTTATATTGCATTTCTTATAGCTGCATTTTACAATTGCTCTAATATAAAATTCTATACAAAAATTGTTTGATATTAATAGCAATCATTAACAACTTGATAGATTCTTGTTAAGTATATTTGCAATACATTTAATCTTATTAAACTCAGCCTTGAGTTGTTTCTTCCAAATATTAAAGGTCTTTATGAAGCTAGCAATATAAAGACGAGATTTCAACCATTTTCGGCCAAAAATTAGGTTTAGCTTAATGGATCAATTTTTTTCTTATTAAACTGCATCTGACCAGTGCCAAGTAATACATTCAGCATTGATCTTTGTCTCACCCTGCTGTAGCTTGCTTTCTCTTTATGTACATGAAAAATAAGGTGCTGGGAATGAAAACAATGCCTGTATAATACAAATATAGAATTTTTCTCAGACCTCCATTCGGTTCATCATTTCACTTTGTTATTAATGCCTTGCCTGCTGCTTTTCAGAAATGTGTTTTTAAAAAGCGCATTTGTTTCCATAAAAAATACCTTCTTCTGGTGTAATTATAAAAAGCATACACTATATACTGGAATACATCAATTGTTTCAGGGCCATGAACAAAATGTATGAGCCCTGTTCATGCGTGCAAGCAGCCTACTGAAAATGTGGGGCCCTCTGGGGACATAACCCATTACCACTAGGGATCTAAGGTCCATTGATGAGGACTAGGGCTCTATTTTCCACTTTTGTTTTTCCTTCAGTTAAAAATAGAAAGATAAATGAACCAATGGGACCAGACTTTAATAGATGCAGCACATGTGCACTTAAGAAACTGGAAGTTCTGTCTTTGGGACACTTGCAGTCACAATGGTGGCCATGAGCAAGCCTCTTTGTTCATTCTTGTCTTTCTCCCTCCCAGGCACAGTCTGCTAGCTCTTCAGGAAAATCTCCTACCATTGCTTCAGCTTGTAACATCCTTGCTTAAAGCATTTAATTGTTACTTTAAGTACAGAATTTTCTACACCTGGCATCTAAAACTCTGGCAGCTCTGGGTTTGTCTGTTTTGCTCCACACACTTCCACATACACCTTGGCTCTTCTTTCATCACCCTTCCTTGACCCAGCTTAAACTAGCCTTCCATCGCTTTCTCTTTCTGCTCATTCAATTCCCCCTAATCCTTCAAGTCCCAATTTCATATGTTCACATTGCTTTGAAAGGTAACTTTTCTACTCTACAGAAAATGGCCTTTGAGTGAAAGAGCAGGCTTTGGAGTCCAATGAATTTGTTTGAATACACAAGAGACTAGCTGCATGACCTTGGACAATTCAGTTAACCCCAATTCAGTAGCCTCATGTTCTACAGCAAATTGTAATATAATTTAATGTGATGAAATTGTAATATTAATTCTGTATGGCTGTGAGACTCTCTCTCTGTCTCTCTCATCTCTCTGATACATACACAGAGAGAACATATATTTATATATTATAGAGTGGGCATTTCATAGGTAATGAGTCCACCTCTTTCCTTTTTTCTATCAGATCATTAAATTATCCTGATAAAAATATTCTTCAGAGGAAATCTGTTTCCATGGCTCCATGCAATGCCAAGGAGGTTCTCCTGCATATTTGTATCTACTTCCATCATTAAATAGATGAAAAGTGTCTGCATAACAATATGCAAAGTGTATTAGAGTTGGGTATCTGATAATTGTTTAGGAAAGATAGATAAAATGATGAAAGCACTTCTAGAACTTTCTAAAGCAGCAGCTACATCCCTGTGCATCCTAGATACACTCCTGTGAGCTGATGAAACACATAATCCTTCCATAGACTGGGAACCCCTAAACTTGTTTCATGAGAGCGAATGTGCCTTTTCAAGACCCACCTCTCCTTGTGATAAAGAGTTTTACTCAAAATTTCCTCTTCCTCTTGGGGGAATTACCCTTTCCTCTGAGTAAAGTAGAAAAAGGAGAGTTTATAAGTTTATAGCTGATAAAAATGAACAAAGAAAAAGTGTGTTATTTTCAACAGTCTTACTAATTAATACCTAGTCCAAGTGCTGTAATATTGATAATATGAGTAGATATGTGGGTTGAAGATTTGCTGGTTTTTTATAATTTCTTTTATTTTTTTTAAAATGAAAACAAACTTTCTTTTTTTCATTTTACATACCAATCCCAGTTCCCATTTCCTCCCCTCCTCCCATTCCTTCCACCTGCCCTCCCATCCCATCCTCCATCCACTTCTCAGAGAGGGTAAGGCACATTGCTTTGGGGAAGGTCCAAGGCCTGCTCAACTTTATCTAGGCTGAGCTAGGTATCCACATAAAAGAGAACAGGTTACCAAAAAGCCAGTATATGCAGTAGGGATAAATTCTGGTGCCACTGCCAGTGGCCCTGCAGTCTGCCCCAGCCATGCAACTGTCAACCACATTCAGAGGGACTA
>LOEQ01008309.1:29508-43689 GCA_001685075.1 Bramus lutescens
ACACAGACAGAATATTGTATACATAATAAATAAATAAATATTTAAAAAAATCCTGGCTGTGAGAGTAAGATGTCAGATCTCATGTAAACATGATGATGATTGTTTATTTTATATAAAAATCAAAAAATGTGTTAGAAATGAGAGATACTTTCAGTAGAAATCAAGTCTAAACTGTGTTTAAAGCAGCCTATGCTGCCTTTGTAGCTTGTTTACTGACATGAGTTGGTTTTTCTCTAGTGTGCATGGGCAGTATTATTTGTGAGTTACTGAATTTTAATTCAATGAGAGAATCTCAAGCCTTATTCCCTCATCTCACTTTCATAATATCCCATGATTAATTTGAATGTTCAAAATTTTCCTTCATTTAAAAATTATATAGCACATGGAAGATTTACCAGGCAACTGTGGTTAAAAATAAGAATCCTAGAAATGTACAGGTGTGTGTAGACTAAAGAAATAAATTAATGAACATGCTTTGGGTGTGCCAGGACAATAAGATCCCCAACAATCCCTAGCTGAGAAAATTCTGTACTTCTAAATCCTACAGGGCAAATTGTGTCTCTTCCATTCATCACGGTCTCAGGAGCTCCCAATTTTAAACTAGCGTGTAGGTGTCTCTCTGCTCACAATAGAGCAAGTGAATCAATAAGAGATGAATAGTTTGGGGAGATGTCAACCGCTTCTGCACCTACTTTCATTGCGCACAGGGCATAGATGCATCGAGGTCAAGAGTTACTTATAGGCACTGCAATTTGGGTCCCTGAGAAGCTTCCTCTTGAGTGGCATGCTCTTGAAATGTATTTGCAAACACACAGCAATTTAGACTAACAAAGGCAATCCACTCTACTAATAGATTTGCAGTAGCAGAAGAGATGCTCAAATTCAGGATTCAAATGCAGGGGCAAAAAGAGGGACTTGAATTTAAAACACAAAATCTAACCCACCAAACCTCCCAAACCAACTTCGATGGCTCTCTCAGTCTTGGCTCCCCTTGGGTTTTTTTCTTTTTTTTTTTTCTCATTCTATTACATTTACTGCTCTCTCTGGTGAAATCCCAAATTACCACTTCAATTTATCAGGCTGGCACGGTCTCCAAGAACAGCTCCTAATCTCAGTGTCAGCCTTGCTCTACAAGCACTGCTCCTGCTTTAACTTGGTTCTGAGTTGCCCTGGATACAGCTCCCTACCCCATTCTGGCCCTCACAGGGGCGCCTCTAGCCCGCAGGCATCGCAAATGAGTACAGGAAATATTACATTAATTTCTAGGCACTTCAAATAATAGTTAAAATGAATCCCCAACTAAATTGGTAGGGAGCAGTTAGGTGACTGCCTTTCCACTCCTGGGTAAGGTCCCTCCCTGCTGATTGACAGGCTGCCTGCCTCTGAGCAGGGCAATAGGTTGAGCTGAAGAGCTGAAACTTCATTCCCACCAGCATAGCTTTCCCTTCAGCAAGGGGAAAAAAAATCACCATTGTCACTTGGGTGTATTTGCTCTTAAAAATCTGTTCTTGATATTATATACAAACATGTATGGATAAAACAGAATGTACTTGCATGTCTTGCATACATGTGAATATATGTACATATATATTTATATATTCACAAATATCTTTCTAGAGTCATAGGATTCTTTTTTTTAATTACATTTGGGGTTAAGAAAGACTTGTTGCATAGCAGCCATGTTTGAATAAGCACATCCTCTGTTTATTCAAATCAGTCACCACATGTTCTTATCCCTCTGCATCTGTAAAAGAGACACTTGTTTAACTGAGGCCACCATGCTGTTTCTTGTCATTCCATAACATCTAATATCATTTTCTTTGGCCAGAGATAATAGCCTGTTTTGCACTGTATGTTCCTGAACAAGTGCCTAAATTCTCTTTTGTTCTTTTGATTCTTTATCTATAAAAGGACAGTAGCAATAACATTGTACAATTAATTTAGATTTAATATAGATTAAGCGAGAAAGTACAGTATATACGGTGGGTGACAAATATGGAGTGTTATATGTGATTTTTTTAAAAAAAGGATCTTGTCAGTAAACAGTGAAATATACTGTATGATTGTGGTGGCTTGAATAGGTATGGCCCCTATAGTCTCATGTGTTTCAATGCTTGGCCCTTAGGGAGTGGCACTATTTGTAGGTGTAGCCTTGCTAAAGTAGTTGTGACTTTGCTGGAGGAATTGCGCCACTATGGGGGTGGTCTTAGTGGTCTCATATGCTTAAGTTATGCCCAGTGTAGAGACAGTTCACTTCTTGTTGCCTGTGGATCAAGGTGTAGAATTCTCAGTTCTTTCTCCAGTATCATTTCTGCCTGCATGCTATCATGCTTCTCACCATAAAAATAATGGACTGAACCTCAGAAACTGTAAGCCAGCCCCAATTAAATGTTTTCCTTTATAAGAGTTGCTGTGGTCATCCTTTCCTAGCAATAGAAACCCTAAATAAGACTATGATCAATCATAACACAGAAATTTAGAGCCTTGCCTAGTGTATGAAGAGTTGGTAAGTGAAGGCAAGAGTGGTAATCCATGATCTTCCTGATAGAGAAAGCCCTTGTTTTTAAGCACATATTTATTGATTCTTGCTTTTGCCCATTTATTAATGTTACCAGTGCCTGTCTTTAAGACCATATGGTACAGTCTGATATGCCATCTACTATGCTCTGGGCAATGTGGAGGTTAGAGGGCATCATGAAAACACAACATGGATGGATTTGTTAGTGCATCCTGATGTGACTGAACAGCTATTAAGTAATCCAAAAACACTTCTTTAAAGCCCTGTCATGAAGCACTTGTGTTCGGTAGCTTTCTTTCCCAAGCTCATCCTTCCCTTTCACCTTAGCATAACTTCATTCAACTCTATTACATTCAAGTTCTTTATTTAGATTGTTTCCTAACTATAAATAGCACTGCCAGAAAAATTGTAAGCTGTTTTGTTTTCTGATTTCTCCTTAATTCCTCTTACACTTCAAGGTGCAGTAAATAGTTATATGCACAGCAGAGTTTCACCTATATGAACCAGTTGAAAAATAAAAAAGAGCCATTTACATTTCTACTGGATGGTATTTTTCTTTGAAATGCCTTGGTAGGGTATCAAGTTGAGAATGTCTGCTTGTTTGCCTTTGTCATATTTTTGTGGCTATTTTTGAAGCACTTGCTATTGCTGGCCTGGGTGTGCCTCATCAGAGCCTATTCTTTCTGGGATTTCAGTGATATTCCCATGTACATTGTCAAGCAGCTTCACAGAGCATTCCCTTCTGTCAGCCTTCAACCTGTGATTTCTCAGGTTCCTCTTCACCGCTAAGGTTAGGTTCTCCTTTTAGCTGCCACTCACATCTATGGCTAGCCCTGCTGTGTTTTGCTTGTTGTTCCCCAGATTTCAAACTTTTATGCTTCCTGATCACTACTTTTCCATCTCAACTGAATGCCCATTGGCCTCTTATGTCTCTCACCAAACCATAAAACCAAGCCTAAAGCTGAACTGACTCCCACTCTGTGTTGCTGATGATTGTAGTGGTTACCTGTGGTGAATGACCTGAGAAGAAGAAGGGTTGCTTCAGCTCATGGCTTCAGGTTGTCCCCATCAGCTGCTTCACTGCTTTTGGTCCTGCGATGAACAGAAGGACGTCATGGTAGGGCACGTGAAGCAGAGTAGGTTGCTTACCTCATGATGGCTGGGAACCAACGATGGACAAAGGATTGGAGTATCAAATCCTTTAAGGGCATGTTCCAAGTCACTTAACTTCCTTTTGCTAGGCTCCCACTTCTTACTGATTCTACCACCTTTCAATATCTCTTCAGGTTGTGGTTCCAGTCTTTGACACATGTGCTTTTCAGGGACGTTCAAGATCCAAGCCGTAACACATTCTAGCTTCTCATTAACTTCCCTTTCTGTGTTAGAGCTCTAAGTTGATGATGCTATTAGCCATCTTTCATTACAAAACGTTGCATGGGTCAAGTTTGTCCCCTCAGCCAAGCATCCTGAATATCTGATGACTGTCTTCTCTTCTGTATGCCAAGAAATGTGCTGTGTCTTGCCTCTTACTCTTTCTTGCTTCTATAATCACAACAGACACCCAAGTGGTCATCTAATCTCACCCCTCCAACCAATACCCTGCATCTTCTCCAGAGAACCTTGCTGACTGGCAATCTGATTGTGCTGTTCAGAAGTAAATACGGTCTAGTGGCAAGTGTGCCATCCCCACCACACAGAGCCAAACACCGGGTAGCAGCACAGCGGAGGATGCCCCTTAGCAGGTTGCTCCTGCCTGTTCTCACTTGCTTCTCACTTGGATATAAAGTGTTCCCCGACAAGGAATACCTGGTATCCAGATAATTTTGTTATTTTTCAAAACTTTGGGATATGGGGTCTCCCTGGCAGACATACCCATCTGTCATTCTGGCCTAGGGCTTGTTGCCTCTTTGTCTGCCAGCATGTGAGTAGCTCCCCTCCATGTTCTTTACACCACGGACTCTTGAAACCTTGACCTAAAACAAAACATTGCCTTCTTTAAGTGGCTTTTGTCATGTATTTTTGTTAGAGTTCCGAGAAAAAGGAGAAATAAATAGCTCTGTCCAAGAAATAGTGCTCTGCTCTTCAGGGAGTGGGCTGTTCTGGTCTTGCGCATGTTTCTGAGTGCAGATTACAGAGTGGCCATTAAACATGTGGTCTCACGCTCCAAACCCAGGACAGTTGCAACAAGAGAGAAACTTCCCTGTCTCTGAGGGTGTTTCTTAGCTACAGAAGAGGAATTTTACAGAAGCATGTGTGAAGGACAGTGGGGAAGATGGATCACAGAGAAGAGCACATGCCCAATATGAAGTAGCTGCTGATACCATTGCCTGGTGTTACTTACCCATCACTCTCCTATTGACTGGTTGAGGGATTTAAGAATGTAGTTAACAGCTACTATCTCTTTAAAGCCTTGATTCCAATGTATGGTCCAGCAACAGTAGCATCCTCTTCTTCCCAGCAGCTTGTATGCATTCCTGTATCTATGAGCTCGACTGAAATTTGTGCCATTGCTTACTTGGTTTGAGCTCTTTTATCTGAGTCTTCTACAGTGCCAAGGACTTAAAGCTTCAACTGTAATGGTTGAGGGGTTTAAGAATGTAAGTTGGTGTCTAAAGGACAGACATGAGGGAGAGCTTGGGATTCTAATCCTAAACACACTAATGACTCAATGATTTAAAAAAAACTTGATTTCATAAGAGCAAGTTTGTGGATTTCGGAAGAGTGAGGCTCAGCTTTAGTTGAGACTTTGGATTTTAGAACATTTGTGTCATGTACGGAAGGTGCAGATAGAGGTAATATTCACAAAATCAGAGTCACAAATGTATGAAGTTACAAACTGGGAAAAGAAAATGTGAATTTTGATTTCACACAGACTAGCTGAATCTGAATCTGGCTACATAAGAATAATAATTAATCTAGTCCCCCAACTATAACTTTCATATTTGAGTTGGAAGACTTGCCTTGATGTGGGATTGCCCTCTGTATGCTGTGAATACCATTGGTTGATAAAGAAGCTGCTTTGGGCCTATTGCAGCACATATAGGGTGAGGCAGGAATTTTAAGCAGATAAAGTAAAGAGAGTAAGCGGAGTCAGAGAGAGAGACACCCTGTAGCTGCACAGGAGACAGATGCTGGATGCCGGATGGAACCTTACCAGTAGGCCACAACCACATGGCGATACACAGATGAATAGAAATGGGTTAATTTAAGATATAAGAGCTATCTAGAAATGTGCATAAGCTAATAGGTCAAGCAGTGTTTTAATTAATACAGTTTTGTGTGATTATTTTGGGTCTGGGCAGCCAGGAAATGAACAAGAGGCCTCCGTCTACATTTCCTATTCTAAAGTATAGGCAAAATTGTTTTCTGTCTACCTAATCTTCAGAATATATGGGAATTAATTATCCCATAACAAGTCAGCCAAATAAGTATGTAAGATCCAGGAAATATGTTAGCAGAGTACGTTGTGTACACATGTGGGTAGTCACTTGTGCATTGTGACATGTGCACAAGTGGCCCATGTTTATGCACAGCCGCATGTCCTTCATTGTATGTGAGAACTGTTCAAGGATGCGTCATTGGTATCCAAATAGGTGGAACAGTACGCAAGAACACGGAATTCCTCCTTTCCCATGGAGAATTCTAAATTCGAAAGCTTGTCAAAATTGTCATTTTTTTTCCTTTTGAGTTAAGACTTTAGTATTTTAAATGACACTATAATCAGAAAAAGAAAAAAATCTAAGGCAGAGAGATTTAATGAATCTTTGTAAGCAATCGGGGCAACTCACATTCTGGCCAAGAGACCAGAAGACTAGACGTGTCTATGCCCAATCCAGTTTTCAAACCCTTTCTGGGTTCTCTTGCTTAGCAAGTCTCAAGGAAGCATGTAAAATCCTTTCAAGGATGTTTAAGGAAGTGTTTGATTTTAAAGAATTATGCCATATTGAATTTTCAGGAGGGAAGGGAAGATAGAAACAAAATCAAGTCGTTATGGGACAGCACAACTCGGCAAAGTCTAGCGACTTCATCAAAGCAGCCAAAGAAATCCCCTCTATAGTCATGTATAGCACTCCAAAGTTGGGACAGGCGGGCAACGAGAAGGCCGTTTCCAACCATGGACATCAAAGGAGTGAAAATCTCAGAACATTGCTATTCTTCTCTCAGGTATTTACAATTAAAGATACATGGCAAGGCGGCATCCTAACGGGCAGGTCTTTGTTTCAGAACCTGAGCTTTTTACTCTCCTATCCATTCAAACTATTTTGAGGTTTTATATGCTTAGACTCAATCATAAAATTGAATTCAGATATAACCTTTTGCAGTGTGTGAGCTAATGAAATCACCCCAAAGGTCATTTACTTAAGCAATAAGCACTTCAAATTGATCATGATCAGTTAAACTATCAACTCCAGGTAACGATTTTTTTCTCCCGCTCTCTCTTTTTTTCTTTTTGTACTTACTCACGCACCAGACACAGAAGATCAGTTTGTCCCTGGTGTTTAGTATCCAATTTTCTACCAAGCAGAATATAAGACATGCTCTGTTAGATTTATGATACTTTAAAAATGAGTTTTATTTTACAAGTCAAAGTGCAGTTGTCAGCTTTGTTGACATATTACTATGAGCTATGTAAGGCCTCAGATAGAAACCCAAAAGGAGATGTGCCTGCATAGCTACATTTAATACCTGGGCATTGTGGGAAATTTTGACATATGCAAGGATATGGATGGAGGTACATGCATGACAAAAATACTATTTCAATGTCAATATTTTTAGGTCAATTTTAGAATATTTTTTTTTAGCTTCTGAGACCTTTCCTGACATAAAAATTGTGATCCCCTGTTTCAGCTTCCAAAGTGATGGGATTAGAAGAGTGAACTACCATGCCTGGCTGTTTTCATTTCTTATTTTTCTACTAACATTCGATAGGTCATACTATATGCCAAAATAGAACATATTATTTCATTTCAAGTAAAATGAAAGTTTAATTGGTCTGTGACATTCAAGGGCCAAAACCATGTATTATTATCATCAGTTATACCTTACAAATTCCTTAAGCATTTCTAGAAATTTTGTGGCAAAATTTTTAACGTGATAGTGAAAATTTGATTTTAGTTAACTCTAAGAATAATGTGATTATTTTATGAGACAGTGATATAGCAGTATTCATCTTTAAAAAATAAACTTGTGTGCTTAACTTGGGGCTAGTCCCTAGTGTACATCCTTCTCTAGAATATGATCTGTGGTTAATCTTGTCCTCTTGGTTGGGTTGAGAACGTCATGAGATCACTAAAGCACATGTCTGGATGCTTCTGTAGGATCCTTCCTGGGGAAGATAACTCAGGAGGGAAGAACTGGCCAGAACACAGGCCATACCATTCCATAGGCCACAGTCTGGCTTTGACTAGGAGGGCAGTAGACAGTCAATTGGCACAGACACACTCCTTGGTGCTTACTGGCTTCTGTGCCATAAGTGACTTGGCTCATGTCTTGAGTCATGTCCAAACTTCCATGAGGGATTGAAATCTCATAAAATGTGAGCCTCAGAAGATCTTCTCCCCAAATGTTCACTACAGGGTTGGAAGCCTAAGAAGCAAGGACACTATGAGAAACCATTGGTGCATTATCTAGCTAAGCAACCCGAGACAGCACTGGAGGGATGCTGAGAGTGAGAGCTTCCCCCTCTCTCTGTGTCCCTCCCTCTCTCTCCCTTCCTTTTCCCTCCCTCCCTCGCTCCCTCCCTCGCTCCCTCCCTCGCTCCCTCCCTCGCTCCCTCCCTCCCTCCATCCCTCATAAATTATACCCACATATATCAAGTAGTGTTTGTATTTTAAGCAGTGGTCAGCAGAAAACTATGTTAAACAGCTGGCTGTGCTTCCTGCTAAAATTTACAGTAGTTGTCTGTAGCTCTTTCTTCTTATGCCCCAAATGCATTCATAGGATTACCCACTGTTATTTCACTAAGTATTTGTTTCCTTTATCAAAAGTCTTTCATTATCGAATTACATCTAGGATTTTTTTTAACGTTAGAAATGTAATGATTAGTTTTTGTTAGGTTTTCTTGCAACATTTAATTTGTTTTATATTCCACACCTAACGCATGAGTGAACATGTTTTTGGCTTCATATTCAAAGTATGTCTTGAATTCAACCAGTTGTCATCATTGTCTTGACTACTGTGTTCCAGGTTTTCACACCTCAGCCAGACCACAGCTTAATCTCTTTTTCTTAAAAAAAAAAGGAAAGAAAGAAAAGATTCAAAATCTAGATTATATTATCCATGAATTTGAGAGGAAGCAGACAGCAGAGGAGAGGATGGAGAGAGGAAGGAGAGAATAGTGCAAACATACCATGTAGAAATGCAATTAAAAAAATTAAATTATAAACACTCAGATTTTGTCATTCCTTCCCCATGACATCACACAGAATAGACTGTTAAGTTCCCACAGTGGCTTGCCTCTCTCCTCACATCTCCCTCCTCATCCTTGTTCCCTGGTTTTCTCCTCTTCTATGTTGTGTTCATAGCCACCTTGCAGTTGTTGAACACACAACATGCTGTCTCCTCGGGATCTTTGCTCCCTGTAACTTGTACTTGGCATGTTCAGTCCCCTAACACATGTGTTTTGTGCCTTCACCTTGTCTCGGTTTTGCTGATTTATACATTTCTAATGCTTTCACTTTATGTTCACTTGTTCCTCTTCCTGTTACTTTCTCTCTTTGTTTATCAAAGTAATTTATAGAAAACCTTTCGCTTGTGTTTATACAAAAGGTCAGTTGTATGTTTCATTTGTACCACAGGCTTAAGTCAAACCTGTCCTAATGGTAATACAAAACAATTCTTGTGCAAAAAAGGAGTTTTTTCAAATATATAGATATAATTTTGTATATCAATTCATGAAGGAAGCTAGTCATTCATTGTTTTAAAGCAAGAATATTCAAAAATAAAGGCAAATCACTAGACCTGGAATTGCCAAAGAGTACAACAAGCAAACAGCAATCCAGAGCTGTGTAATATATCCCTTCCTGTTTCATCCATACATTAGTAGGCTTGGTTTTTCAAAATTGCAAAACAGAAATAGCAACCAATATCTTCTCAAGTTCCTTTTTTTCCTGTTTCTCTGTGGAGCTTCTGAGCTAGCAAATGGGTCTGTTGATTTTCACAGTCAGCTGCTCCTCCTTTCTCAGCTCCAGTCCAGAGGACCCAGAACAAGACTGTCCTGGAGGAAAGTCAAGGATCCCCAATGTAACTTAGCCTCGTTGATCTGTGAAAACGGGGACTTTGGGGATGCTTTAGTCAGTAGACAGCACACATGATGGTGGAAACATGTAAGCTGCCCACTTGCAGGCACATATTGTCGTGAAATCTTCTGTGGCACCTTCATAGGGAGGGGTTTGGTCAGGGTTACCTTTGAATAAAACGCATGAGACTGGGGCCTGAGGCTCCAGTAATCTTCTGTGTTTACTAGGACCTTCTGGAAGCCAGTATTCTTTCTCTGTGTTCTTCATAGTGAAGATAAAATCCCCCACTCTCCTTGCTTAGTGTACATCCTTGAATTTTCTTGGTGATTTAATGATTAACATAGCCTGTCATTTTGATAACTGTTTAATAAAATTAAGGAGAACTTAATTTCTGCATTGCAGTGGAGGGGTGGGTCAGGGTGGGGAAAGCATCGGATATGAAAGAGCCATGTGTGGACTCACAGGCACAATTCTCTATGAGAACTTGCGTGGGAGATGGCTTTAAATTAAATATTCACACAGAAAAAAATGAGGTCTGGGCTGCTTGTCACTTCACAAAGGAGACCTAAATTGGGCTGTAGCGCTGGGATCCCCAGCCCCACTGGTAGGAAGAGGGGCAGAGAAGCTGCCTGTGGAGGGGGTAGGCTTGTAACTTCATTTTCCACTGACATATTTTGTTGGATGATTAATAGGCTGACACTAATTTAGGTCTCAGAAGACTAGAAGGTTCTGTAACAGGGTAGAGAAATGGGAGGGAAAATTGGGGGTGGGAGTAACAGAATGTGGGATGTCTTGGAATTTGGGCCTAGGGAAAGCCAGGGCGTATTTTAAAGATTGTACCCACTGGCAAATTGAGAATGAAAAAGCCAGCACCTTAAACAATTAATTTTACTAATCATGCAATCTAAATTGTCACACTTAAGCATCTCAGTGTTGACCTGTTTAGACAATATGCCTTAATCCACAGGGGAGTAGTTTCAGTAGATCATGTTTAAGTTAGCTAATTAATATCAAAAGCAGTGTGGAATTGACTAACAGGTAATTTAATCAAAAGATAATTAAAACTATTGGAATTTATAAATTATTATTTAATTAATATTAGTTAATATTATAATTTTCAAAGTCTAAGTTATACCGATGAAAGGGTTTTCTCATAAATACCACTGAAAATTAATTACAAATTAATATAATCTGATGAAGCATTCTCTTAATGGGTTTGCAGCTATTGACTTTTACAATAAATAAACATTAGACTCCATACTGTGCCAGTCTTCCTACATCCGTTAGGTAAAGAGTGAGGTCCTCAGCTCTAGGTCTTGAAAGGAATCCACATGCACGAGAGCACCTTATTTAATAACAGATGTTGGCACTTTCATTGTTTTGCTCAAATGTGAAGCCAAAGAGCAGTGTGGCTAGACGAAGTCTGAGGGGGAGGCAGCTGGATAAAGCTGGTGTGGTTTTTGATGAGGCTTCTTAATCATCTTTGAAAGAGGTTCCAGAACACAGTTGGAAAGGCAGTTAGTTGAGTTTTACGGAAATGCTCTAGGTCTTTACTCTGTACGGTGGGACCCAAAGGCGGATATCTGTGGATTTAATCATTTTAAAATATTTGTTGAAAACATTTCTACGCTGACCACTTGTATATCTGTGGTTTTGGTGATAAATCCCAGGGCCTCTTGCTTGCCAAATGTATACTGAACCACTGGATTTCACTGCAGCCTGAGTTCAGTTCTTGTCATTATTCCTGAGGCAATATAGCATAAATACCCTTACTTTGCATTTGCATTGTGTTAGGCATTATAAGCAGTTGATAGATGATTGATTGATACAGTGATTTATGTTGGCTATATGCACATATGATGCTGTTTTGTATGAGGGACTTGTAGGTTTTTGTATCTGCAAAGACTTCTGGAACTTACCCCCATATTCCAAAAGATGAGTGTATTTTGCTGCAGTCCCAACCTGTAACGTGAGTTCCATAGGGATTGAGTGAAGGATTCAGATGTTTGGAGAGCCCATGAAAACAAAATGACATTTGCAGAAAATATGGCAAAACAGAGATGCCGTGGGTGGGGTGAAGAACAGATATTTTCTCTTTAATATTGTATTTTATTTAGAATCACTGTATGCATATGTCAGTGTATGGGTCTGTGCACATGAGTGCAGGGCCCTCAGAGACAGAAGTGGGACATGTAGTTATAGATGGTTGTGAAGCCACCCGATGTGGGTGCTCAGAACTGAACTCCAGTCCTTTGCAAGAGAAGAATGTGCTCTTAGTGGCTGGGCAGTCTTTTCATCTCCTCTCCTATGTTATTGGCTCCAGGAAAGCAAGTCACTCTCTCAGTCAGGCAGTGATATTTCCAGATAATTCTTTGTTGTTGCTTACCCTAGTATTTTGTTTCTGATCCTGAAGGTCCTGGAAAGAGGCAATAGAAGCCAGAAAGCTGAGCCAAAGGGAATGTTCTTTGGTCATTGAGGATTTGTGCTATTAGCCTTTCCTAATAAAAAGAGAGTATGGAGCCCCCCCCCACTGTACAGAATCTAGTGCTTTTGAGGTTGGCCTGTAAATATAAAATGACCTTTCTGCTTGTATTGATGAGGCAGTTAGATGCTGAATGGGGTGTCATATAAGCTAATACTACATAGAGAAGCCCCTGGCTGAAATGTATATGCGGTAAAGACAGATTTATTGCTGCCTTGAGTTTCCCTTTGAATTTCCAAGATTTATCTGAGCTTAAGGTCTCAACATTGGTTTCAGGCTGCCAGATCATTTTTCAGAATTCACGCTACAGCAGGATCTTGGGACTAGTGCTAAATTCCCTTTGATGAACATATGCCTTTTCGGGCTCCCGCTCTCTCTGGAGGCTGCGGCTAGAATGCAAGGTTATGGTCTTCATTTTGCTAGTCATTTACCACAGGCCAGTATCAAAGTGGTGCTCCTTAATTGGAGCATTTTGAAGAAACTAATGGAGAAAAACTCTTGTACCTTAAAAACTGAATCACAGCTGTAGATGCAGATATGACTGTCGTTCCGCTCTTCAAAAGCGGCAGTCAGTGTTGAATGCATCAGGTGAGTTCATCTCTCAAGCTTGGCTTTAATAGTTTATGAAGAAGATTGATTAAGTTCTTTCTGATAGATCAATAGTATACTGAAACCCGGCTTTCCTCCCTCCCTCTTCAGTGTGGATCGCAATGTACTTAAAGGCAAAGCAAAGGCAAATGCTTTTGAGTGGCTTCCCTCTCCAGCTGCAAAGATGAGGAATCCATTGTTTTGTTTGTTTTAAGATACTTTGGTTGCTTTATTGTTTAATAAACACTTGAGTCCTCTTTTTCTCTCTCTACTCAGCAGCTCTTTTAACCCGGATAAGGCTAAAAGAAGTGACATTCAAAACTTAGGGAAATTTCATGTTTAAATCTTGAGATACCAAACTTGACTGTTCTTTGTGGTGGAAGTTAGTTAATAAATGGGTGGACATTCTGTTTTTTTTTTATGTTCTGCTGTATTTTAATATGGTATATAGTTGTTTTTATACTAAATATTTTTATAATAGGAATATATAATCCATAATGAATTACATATATAATCAGTTCAAATTCCATTGTGTGCCTAGTCATATTTTTCTCAAAATTTTTTGTGTGTTTGTGTGTGTGTGTGTGTGCTTGCATGCATGCATAAGTGCACACGTGGGTAGGAATGTATGGTCCTGGGGTTGAACAATGGACCTCACAAGCATTAAATATACCAGTTGTCTTTCTCTTTCCTCTCCTTGGCCGCATGAAATCCTGACTGCTGACATTAAAACTATAAATAATGAAATAATTACTAAAGGTTCTCTAACAACGAATAACTTGCATTTGTTTATATAATATTTTAAATCTTAAATTTATGTCTTATGATACATAAAATTATACACATATATCACTATCCTGTGATATTTTTCTGAACATTTGCATTATGCAATTTGTCTGTTGGATTAAACACTCCAGTCTTCTCAAGCTGTTTTTGGCTGGGAACACTTCTCAGCGACAGGATCTTGTAGTCCAGCCTGGCCTCAAACTCAAGATCCTTTTGCCATAGCTTCTGTAGTGCTAGCATTGCAGGTGTGTGCCAGCATACCCAGATCACCATTTATTGTTTCATATGGTGAAAGCATTTTTTCTAGATTTTTTTGAAGCATATATTGTCATTACTTACAGTCACCCCTATGTGTAACCACCAAAAGAACCCCCGAGTCCTATGGAACTGTAACTGATGGTCCAGTGCTGCTCTCAACTCCGATGACAAAAGCCTTTTAATATTCACATATGAATGAGATCATACTATATATGTCTTTCTGTGCTTGACATAAATGCTCTCCAGTTCATTCATGTAGTCACAGATGATAGGATTTCACTATATATATATATATGTGTGTGTGTGTGTGT
>LOEQ01008309.1:43700-53702 GCA_001685075.1 Bramus lutescens
TATATATATATATATAGCTGAATAGCTGAATAATATTCTACTGTGAGGGCATACCACACTTTCTTTGTCCCTAGTAAGCTGGAGACTTTTAGGTTCTTCTATTTCTTGGCTACTGTGACTAGAGTCGTAAAAATATGGCTGATATCGTTTTACTAGCTTGTCCTTTCTTTCGGTTGCATATGATCCTACCAGTGTGAATGGCAGATCATAAGATAGTTCTTGTTTTCATTTTTTGAAGAGCTTCTACAGTTTTGCATAGTGATTTTACTAATTTACATTCCAAGCAATGGATCCCTTTTTCTTACATCTTTTGGGACTCATTATTTGTTATTTTTTTGATACTGAACATTCTTCCTGGAGCATTTTATGGATTCCTAATGATTAGTATATAGGACATTTTTTACATACCTATTGACCACATCTTTGTCTCTTTATAGAATATTGTAAATGCAATATTTATTATTGCTCTTATAAAATTAGTGAGCCTCTTTTACCCCTTAACCTTCCTGTTTATCATTTGCATGTAAATAGATGAGGGATGTAACTGGGTTGAGATGACTTGCCTTTCAGCCTGAATTCAACCCCAGCATCACAAATGAAACAAACAAAATGAAAGCAAAATACACGGAGGTAAATTCTTGAATGAGTATAGAATACTTGAGAAAAAAACCAATTACTTTCCCCCAGGTCCTTTGCTTTTTGTGTAATCTGGAGCCCATTACTTTTCTGTAGACATGCTTTCCCTATTTATGGACTTTCTCTATCTTCTGTCCTTTTGAAACGTGGCCCCCGGAGGACATTTTCTACCTTCCTTAGCCATGCTGCTTTCTGTGTAGGCTTTTTATAATACTTACCCCATTACCATAGTCAGCAGTTTATTCTCAGGTCCCCTGCAAAGCTGCCTTGATTCCTCCAAGGCTCTGTTTTGATCTCATAGGACTCATTGTTCTAAAGTTTATATGATGCAGCTCTCGGTTTACTTGACTGATGGGTAATCGACTGCAGAGAGGGCCTAAGGCTGTCTTTTCTCCCCTCTGATGATGATGATAATAATAGCAACAAGCAGAGTCATGGTTAACAGATTGACTCCTAGTAGATCCTCCAGAGAGCTTCTCTTAGCTCTCTGTAAAAGAGTGTGGGGTATGGATACTTTAATCAGCAAGCAGAACATTTCTTAGGCTATAAAGCCACTACACTTGCTCTGCTCAGTAAGTGGCTGAGTGAATCTGTTCCTTAAGGAGGAAAGGAATCATTGGCGTAATGAAGAGCAATGTTGTTTGCAAGTCTTGTTGTCTCAGTGAAAATCAGAAACTTTCTCTTTCTCTCCACCTTGGGGATAGGTGGTGGAAAGAAGGGAGGCAGTGGGGGAAATGGCTGTTTAAATTAGTCACAGTAGAGAACCAAGAAAGGAAGCCATAGTATTCTATGAGTCAATATAGTGTTGCTCTATGTGCCTTTATTGAAAAAGTCTATGATCAATGCTGTGGTGAGATTAAAAGGCTTTCTTTATACATCACCAGACATCAGTTGTGCTTTCAAATGACAATAATAGTCTGTTAAGAGCTAACGGTGTATTGGAGCAGAATGGTGTCCTCTTCTTTCCACATAGTGAGCCCATAGGTGCAAAAGAAAGAGGACAATATGTCAGGCCTCTAGATAACTTAGTTCATTGGTAGCCAGTATGGCTGCTATAGATTCCTCTGAGATGACAAATGGCATAGTAACACATAGACTGTGCTGTTCTCAGTGTTCATGGTCAGTGACCACAGGTGGTGTCTGTATTCACTTTGGAACTTTGTCTTAATGAATAACTTTTGAGATGAAAGTCATTAGTTCTGTCTGCCACAGCCTTAGGCTTATATTACTAATTTCTTTCTAAAAACCATTTTAAATATTAGAATTTTCTAATTAAAAAAAGACTCAGGAAATAAAGCATTGCCTCTGTAGGGAGATGGCTTTACTTTATTCTTTAGAATATGGGCAGAAGAGAAGTATACAAAGCATTTTATAGATGCTTTTACTTCTATCTCATGTGAGCCATTATTTGTAGTATTTTAATTGCCATGAATTATAATGTGAACAATGATTCTGGTCTATTTTAGAATCAGTACTTTCTGATTAAACCTTGAATTTTCTTTGCTTAAACGCATTTTTGAAATGAAGATCTAAATTAACACCTTCGACAGGCAGGAAGATAGACTTTGTGAATGGTTCTTAGCCTTATCTGGACCAATAGTCGTTTTTTTAGGAAGATTTTGTAGTTCCCAATTATCCAAAGAGGAAATATGTATTTAATACTAGTTTTTGAAAACACCTTCAACACAATTCCCAAGTTGTTAGTAAATTAGAAGAAAAGGGAACATGATCTAGAATAAGATAATTCATAGCTCAGAATACAAGTGGTTGGCAAGCTAGCCTGGAATATGGGATAAAGTTGGCTTCCTTGTACCATCACAGTGTTGATTTGGTGGCTACACAATAATGTAAATTACCATTGATGGACATCTTGGTAAATTAACAATAAATCACTGAGTAGTCTTCCCTTGATTCCACAGCTGTTATACTGCAAGAAAATGAAGTTTATGCTACACTTGTGACAATACATTGTTTTGTGTGAAATGGAGTTATATCCTAAGCTGATACAATTATATTGATTTTTCATCTACATGAATGCTCTACAAAGCCAGAGAAAATTATTCAGCATTATATGTCAGTTAATGTTGGGGGGAGTTGGGGGAGGGAATTGGTTCACCTACTGCCAGGATACCTGGCATTTTTCACCTTAGATGAAAAAATGATTTTTAACCCTCTCTATTACTATGCATTTTCCCAAAATGCCTCTAGCCTTTTCCACTGAGAACCATGTGGAGAGCATCTGTTGTGTAGGGTGTGAAGGACATGCTGATCACTGTTGGAAGTGTTCTGTTTGGGGTCCATTTTGCTCAGGAAGGAAGTCAGTATTATGTATAGAGTAAATCTTTATAAAAAGAATGGTGTTAGACATTAAGGTACTTGAAATCATAACACATTTTAAACATGAACATGTGGCAATCTCTAGATACAGGAATTTTTAAAATAAAAAATATCTTTACATGGAATTTTTACCTAAAAAGTCTCCCAAAATGTTGTGTAAGAAATTGCTGTGAACTCGGCTGAAGTTATTCTTTAACTTTGAGCTGAGATGAAAAGGAGAATAAGAAGCAAATATCCAGTACTTGCATATTGGGAAGAAACCATGGTTTAAGTTGGATTCCCTAGGGTGCATACTTTGAGACAGTGTTTTATTAGCTGGGTATTTCCAAATGACCTTCAACAACATCCCCTGAATGATGGACAGCAGAAATCAGGCTATGATCAGGTTTATTTTTACTTTCCATGTCTTGTGGGTCCCCAACATGACCTCTCAGATTGTACTGGGTCATGGAGAGTTTTCCAGTCTCACAGTATTTGATCATTGAATGCTGATGAAGCTTAGAGAGTATGATCTTGAACACAACTCCTCTTTCATACTGAAACAGCCATAAAAAGAATGTCTGCAGGCCTCATGTCAGCAGTGAGACAGGGCAACACATCACTGTACCTACCACACAGTGGCAGTGTGACATACGTGGAACTGGAATTTGACACTCTAGACAGACATGAGTTCTAATCTTGGATGGGAGCCTCTGCTAACTAGAACCAAAATGAATAATGAAACAACCGAAACAGGAAGTACTGATAGAAGAATTATGGCTCCCGGGCAAAGTATTGATCAGAGCTAGGCCAGGAAGGGAGTTCAGACAGGTCTCTGGCACAGTGTAGGAAAAAAAAATCACCAAGAAGCTAGATGCCTAGTGGAACCTGGACCACAGAAAAGCCTGGACAGAGAGCACATGTTTGCTGAAATAAGATGTGCATCAGAGGCAATGCCCTCTAGGCTGTGGCTCAGAGGGAATCTAGACTCCAATACCCATCTTTGAAGCTGCTGCTGCCTCCTCCTCCTCCTCCTCCTCTTCTCCTTCTTCTCCTCCTCTTCCTGTTCTTCTTCCTCTTCCTCCTTCTCTTCTTCCTCCTTTTCCTCATTGTCCTCCTCCTCCTCTTCCTCCTTCTCCTTTTTAATGCTCTTGATTGTGTTGATTGTGTGAGATAAAGCAAGCAACAAAACAAAAGAAAAAAACATAATTGTACAAATGTAAAAAGTAGAATTTGTGGTCTGGGAAAAATTATAGCAAGCTGGTTCTCATCTTAAACAAACAAAACAAAAACAAACAAAAATTGGAAACCAGAGTTTGAGGAAGAGTGACAACTATGTATCAGGAATGTAGATCAGCTGTCCACCTTAATATGTCTTCTCTGGATTGGCAAATACCTGGATTCTTCTCTCTGGATCCTCTGCTACTTCACAGTCGCGTCCATGACGTTACTCTCTTGTGTTGTGTGTCCTTCTGGCTCCATACACGAACTTGCTCTCTTCCTCCCCGGGGCTTCATCTCTAGCTGTCTAGAACATTGTTCCATCCCTCTCACCCCAATTCCACTCCCGTACATGTTTTGCTTTTTTTTAATTTTTAAAATTGAGGTTATAATATAATCACACCCTTTCCCTCTTCAGTTTCCTCTGTCCAAATCCTTCCATATGTTTCTCTCTCTTTAAAATTCATTGCTACTTTTCTTTTAAATTGCCTTCCACCTTTTTAATAGTGTTTATGTAGTTGTCATGGCTCCTCTTTTATTCTCCTGCAAAGCTGAATTGTTCTAGATGTATTACCTGCTTCCCAGCTAAACAGGTTGCTGTCTCCCAGAATAAAAAGAAGTCAAAGGAAGTTTCTTGTCCCTCCAGTGCATAAGAGGCTGCCATCATGGCTCCTGGGCCAAAGGTTAGAGACTCATTGAGTGACATGGCTTAAGAAGGTCTATACCAATTTGCATTTCCTAAATTAATAATCATCATCCTATCTTAAAAGTCTCTTTGTAATATCTCATATTTTTGTATTTGATGGTAATGAAACTTTCTCAACTCAAAGCTTTGAAAATATGAAACCCAATCAATGTAATTCTTTTTCTTCTCTTAATGAATATTTTTCATACTCTAGTCAAAAAGTTTAGATCTTTCTGGGAATTAACTTTTGTTTTATTCTGCTATGTCAATGTCATCTATTAATCTCTCTGAGATATACCTGCTTCATCCCCTGTCATATGATCATGACCCAAAGGGTGCTGAGTGGTTGTCATGGGCAACATTAATTATTTTCAGGAAGGTGTCTCTGCAGTCCCATCTGAAGTGCAGGATTAAGGAGGCCTACTTTGTGTGTGACGCCTTGTTCCATCAAGGTTATCTAATTAGAGGTAACCTCACATTACTAATGATCCCTTTTCTTGGGTCAATACATATTTCTTTTTTTACAGGTACATTTCCTGAGGTAGATTCTATAAGTATCATTTTACAGTGTGGTACCTTAGCTACTTGAACAAAATATTCAACTCTTCTGCCTGATTCATTAATCTTCTAAAATTAATAATTTGAAATCTTTAATTTTTTAAAATTTGAAAGAAAGAGTTTGTTTTTAACTCAATGTTTAAACTTAGCTCTTTTCTGGAATGGGCTAAAGAAAGGAAGGTATTGGTTAAAGACAGCAAAGCAGACTTTGTTCAGTGAGGACCTCAGGCCATGTGCAGATGAACTGTTGCTTGGGGTTTTGCTCTCATGGAGAGAAAGCAGGCTCAACCCCAATGGGGCAAAAGGGATTTATAGCCAAGGAGCAGGAGCAGACAGTGGATGGATATTTTTTAAGAGGAAACATGGGGGAAGAGGGAGTAGCTCAGTAGAACTCGTGCTGGAAATAGTACATGGAGGTTAATATGTTGAAATCAGAAAGGTGCCAAGTGTGTGTGTGTGTGTGTGTGTGTGTGTTTTAATTAAGCTGACAGGATTCTTTCTCAAACTGGAATCTACAAGGTTAGATCTCAAAGCTAAGGAAGGGCCCAACTCAGGATAGAGCTTGGAATGTCCCAAGGGTTAGATTATGGAGAGTCTTTTTTCTTTTATTCTGCTATTTTCTGATAATAGTGATGACTATATTATATAATCAAGCTTATGTGGCATGGTATGTGTGTTTGAAGAGGGAAGACATGAAGAAAGCAGGAACTAGCGGCTGATGTGAACCACCAAAGATTTTGGTTGGCTGAGTTTCATTGAAGGTTTAGGTGGGAAGGTTAGAGTGTTGCAGTTTGAATCAGAAATGTGACTTAGGGGCTCATGTTTGGAGTGACTGTTCCTAGCTTGTGATATGATTTGAGGAACATTTAGAGGTTATGTACAGTTGAGGGAAGTAAGTCTCTAGAAGTGAGCCTCTGAAAGTTTTAGCTTTGTTCTGGTTTGGGTTCCACTCTCTTCTTCCTGGACTACCATGGTGGTTGCAGCTCTTCTAAGTCACAGATTCATACCTGTGTGGACTGTGTCATCTACCCTCTTGCCCTGCTGTCACTGATGGAAATCCCCCAAAGCCAGGATGAATGACAGAATCCCATGTTTCCTAGGGGCCATCCATCTTAGGACAAGACAAGCACCTTCTTAATATTATCTGTAGGAGATGACTCTATTCTGTGATCTTGAAAAAATTATTTGTTTTTTCTTGAGATAGAGTTTCTATAAATGTTTTTGAAATTAAAATAGAATTACTTTATTTTCCTTTTCCCTTTCCTTCCTCCATACAGTCCCACGTATTACACCCCATTCTCTCTCAAATTCATTCTTCTATTCCTCTTAATTGTTGTGTGAGTGTGGGGGGGTGGGCGTGCATGTGTATGTGACTACACATACACACAAATGTATAGTTCAAGTCACAGTGGTGAAAGAAAATTTAAGTAGTGTGAAAATAGTATATTTTCTATTGTTGGGGGCTCTTGGTCTGTTTCTCCTAGATGAGCGCCTACCAGTGCATGGAATGAGAAGTCTGTGGGAATGGTTTCCATTTCCTCACTATCACTACCCATTAGGAGCTTACACTCAGAATGTGTGCACAGATGGAGAGATGGCCGAGTGTTTCTGTGAATGAGGAGAGGAACTCCATTTACTTCAGGTATTCCATGGCTTCTCACCTCAGCCTCATATTCCTCCACTTTGAAATGGCTTAACAGTGCTGAGGTGGGGCTTAGTGGTAAGAAGAGCATAGGCCTGTGCAGTCAAGGCCCTCGTTTTCGGTCTCCAGGACCTCCCTTCAAAATGGCAGATTAAGAAGCTGGTACAGCCATTCTGCCCTAGGCTTTTTTTGGTTGGGAGACTTTTGACGGCTGCTTCTATTTCCTTAGGGATTATAGGTCTATTTAAAAATCTCATTTTATCTTGATTTAATTTTGGTATGTGGTACCTATCCAGAAAATTGTTCATATCTTTTAGATTTTCCAATTTTGTGGAGGACATGTTTTCAAAGGATGACCTACTGATTCTCTGGCTACCCGAACTTCAAAGAAGAGCTAAAACCTATACTCCTCAAATTGTTCCACATAATAGAAACAGAAAAAAAAATGCCAAACTCTTTATGAAGCTACAATTACCCTGATACCTAAATCACACAAAGATTCGGCTAAGGAAAAGAATTACAGACCACTCTCCCTCATGAACATTGATTGATGTAAAAATGCTCTGTAAAATACTGTCAAACTGAATCCAAGAGCACATAAAAAAATTATCCACCATGATCAAGTAGGCTTCATCCCAGAGATGCAGAGATGGTTCAACATATAAAAAAATCTGTCAATGTATTCCACTATATAAATAAACTGAAAGAAAAAAAAACCACATATGATCATCTCATTAGATGCTGAAAAGCTTCCAGCAGGATCCAACACTCCTTTATGATAAAGGTTTTGGAGAGATCAGGGATTCATGGAATGTATCTAAACATAATAAAAGCAATATACAGCAAGCTGACAGCCAATATCAAATTAAACAGAGAGAAACTCAAAGCTATTCTTCTAATATCAGGAACAAGAGAAGGCTGTCCACTCTCTCCATGCCTATCTAATATAGTACTTGAAGTTCTAGATACACCAATAAGAAAAGAAAAGATGATCAAGGGGATATGAATTGAAGGGAAGAAGTCAAACTTTTGCTATTTGCTGATTATATGATAGTATACATAAATGACCCCCAAAATTCTACCAGGGAACTCCTACAGCTGATAAATACATGCAGCAATGTGACAGGATACAAAATCAACTCAAAAAAAGTCAGTAGCCTTCCTATATACAAATGATAAAAGGGCTAAGAAAGAAATCAGAGAACCATCACCATTTACAATAGCCACAAATAACATAAAATGTCTTAGGGTAACATTAACCAAAGAAGTAAAAGACCTATACAACAAGAACTTTAAGTCTTTGAAGAAAGAAACTGAAGAATATATCAGAAAATGGAAAGATCTCCCCTGATCTTGGATAGGTAGGATCAACATAATAAAAATGGCAATCTTATTAAAAGCAATCTATAGACTCAATGCAATTCTTATCAAAGTTCTCACACAATTTGTCACAGACCTTGAAAGAAAAATACTCAATGTGGAAAAACAAAAAAAATGCAGGATAGACAAAACAATCCTGTACAAGAAAGGAACTTCTGGAGGCATCATCATCCCTGACATCAAGCTGTATTGCAGAGCTACAGTAATGAAAACAGCTTGATATTGGCAGAAAAACAGACAGGTAGACAAATGGAATGGAAGCAAAGACCCTGCTATTAATCCACAGACCTATGAACACTTGATTTTTGACAAAGAAGCTAAAATTATGTAATGGAAAAAAAGCATCTTTAATAAATTGTGCTGGAATAATTGGATGTCAACATGTAGAAGAATGCAAATAGATTCATATTTATCTGTGAAGGTCTATATCTATCCCCATACACAAAACTCAAGTTCAAATATATCAAAGACCTCAACATAAATCCAGCCACACTGAACCTCACAGAAGAGAAAATGGGAAGCAGCCTTGTATGCATGGGCACAGAAGGCCACTTCCTAAATATAATACCAGTAGCACAGACATTGAAAGTAACAAATAATACATGGGACCTCCTGAAACTGAGAAGATTCTTGAAAACAAAGGACACGGTCAACAAGACAAAACAACAGCCTACTGAATAAAAAAGATCTTCATCAATCCCACATCAGACAGAGGACAGATCTCTCTCCAAAATATATAAAGAACTCAAAAAATAGACACAAAAATTCCAAATAATTCAATTAAAAATGGGGTATAGAACCAAATGGAGAATTCTCAACAGATGAATCTCAAATGGTCAAAAGACTCTTAAAGAAATGCTCAACATCCTTAGCCATCAGGGAAATGCAAATCAAAACAACTCTGATATACCATCTTACACCAGTCAGAATGGCTAGGATAAAACAAAAACAAAAACAAAACTAACAACAACAACAACAATAAAAACAATGATAGCTTAGCTGGAGACATACAGAGTAAGGGAAACACTCCTCCATTGCTGGTGGGAATGCAATCTTGTACAGCCACTTTGGAAATCAATATGGTGGTTTCTCAAAAAATGGGAATCAATCTACCTCAAGACCCAGCAATACCATTCATGGGCATATACCCAAAGGATGCACATTCATTCCACAAGGACATTTGCTCAACTATGTTCATAGCAGCATTATTCATAATAGCCAGAACCTGGAAACAACCTAGATGCCCTTCAATCAAAGAATGGATAAAGAAAATGTGGTACATTTGCACAATGGAGACTACTCAGTTGTAAAAAACAATGACATCTTGAAATTTGCATGCAAGTTGATGGAACTAGAAAAAAAATTCTGAGTGAAGCAACCCAGACCCAGAAAGACAAACATGGTATGTATTCACTCATAAGTGGATATTAGATGTAAAACAAAGGATAACTAGCTTATAGCCTACAACCCCAGAGAAACTAGGTAGCAATGAGAACTTTAAGAGTCATACATGGATCCCCTTGGGAAGCAGAAATAGACAAGATCTCCTGAGAAAATTGGAGTGG
>LOEQ01008310.1:7868-25703 GCA_001685075.1 Bramus lutescens
TGAGAGTTAGCCAAGAAGAGGCTAGATATAATGGGCCAGGCAGTGCTTAAATGAATACAACTTGTGTGTTATTATTTCTGGGGCTAAGCTAGCCATGCGGGAGGAAAAGCAGGCCTGCTCTCCCCTTTTCACTACAAGTGAGGGAAGGTGTTCAGCATGAGACTGAAGCAGGGTATAGAAACAACAGCTGGACCCTGTGGCTAGTGTCTGAAAGCAAAGCTATTCCAAGAGTCTGTGGAAAAGCCTTCCAAGGAGTGTCTAAGTACCCTTCTGCACAGAGTGGGGGCTGGGGATGAGAAGGCCAGCCTAAATCAAGGTAGGGAACCACAGGGCCTCACTAGGGCTGACGGGGCACAGTGGCTGCCTTTCATCTCTTCATTCTGAAAAATCCTATCCATAAAGCCAGTGCCCTTCCACACCCCCAGCTAGCATGGCTATTTTGAGACTCTTCACACTAGAAATCGTATCTTTGATTTAAAGAACATTTTAAAGGTGACACACTTCACACTCTGATTCTTGCCCAAATTCATAACACAGTTACTGTCCAGTCTTCTAAAGCAGCATTAGCACCAGAGGGACACCTATCTTTGTCAACGCCATATCCTCCCCGCATCTTTAAAAACTAGTGTCTCAAAGTTTGGGGTCCTCTGGAAAAGAATGTCATTAAACATAAATTATGCAAAATCCTTGATTGGGCAAAATGATTTTTCTTTCAAACATCTCATTTCTTTCTTTTTTTTCAGTATGCATGTGTGTCAAAAGCAGCTTGCATCTTTCAGCACAATCAATGGAAATGATTTATTTAGTTAAATGTTTGAATAAGCCAGGTAGATCAGAGCTAGGCTTATTTCTAGGTAAAGGATAACCCCTGATCTAAATCTGACTCTCTTTAAATGTCAGTTCAGAATCTAATTGAGTGGCTCATAATGATAATGAATCATTGAAAGAACCTCCATAGTCAGATGTCATAATCTTGCCCTTGCTCTCTCCTTTTTCCCTCCTCTTCCTTTTCTCCTTCCTTTCCCCTTTACTGTTGTCTTGGTCTTGAGTAACTGAACTTAAGCAAGAAGTATTGGGAGGTGCCATTCATTCAAAGACTCCATAAGAAAACAATGAAGGTTCTCTTGGCTGTAGGCAGGGATTAGGGTTGACCTGGAAGCTCTCTGTGGGAACACTCCCAGAAGAACTCCAAGTGGTGTTGGAGCCACTAGGAATCATGCTGTCCCTTTTAAAACTGTCCTAACTCTCGCGAAGTAGAGACTTTGCAAACTTAGCATCAGGTGTCGCGAGGACAGGTAACCTTGCCTTTGCCTGGCTCTTTCTGCTTCCCTGGCATACTTTCAAAGTAAGAAGCTTCCATTCTCACTTTCGGAGAAATAGAACAACTTATGGCCGATGAAATGGGTGGGAGCCATGTATGTCACTGCGAAGTGTGTAATTGAAAATCCTTTCACAGACAGCTTACAATTTTCTTTATTGAATCTGCCAATGAACCGATGAAGACTCTGAGTGTGTAGACTTACAGGGTGCCCAACTTTTTGATATTAGGACATGATGTTACCATCTATACAGCTTGCTCCACCTCACAATGTTTTTCATAGGTTTCCAGTGTTGTATTGGGTTACATTTATTTTTGAGCCACATGTGACCCACAGGCCATGACTTGGATGTCCTTGATAATGTATAGTTTATCTACACCAGCTTGATGTTTTTCCTAAATTTCTAATCTGCAGTAGAACCAGTGTCAGGGGATTTGGGCCGTACTTAAAATAGTCCGTACTTCCTTTGATTGAGAAAAATCCACTCACCATGTACTTAGACATCACAGCAAAGGGAAACTTCTCAGTTTCCAATTGTTTACCCTGATGTATGTACTGACCTCATGGCAGCCCATTAATAAGCACCCTCTGGATTGACACTGATTCATGGGCTACATGGGCTTCCAAATGAAGGCTGAAGGTGAACTAATCTAGAGAAATTGGGTGTTGCAGTGGAGGGAGCATGGGGTCCATGACATACCACTTGGAGTGGAGCTGTACAGGAAAACCACATGGTCAGGGGCATCTGTGTTGTCACTTTCACAAAGCAACAAAGAGTCCTTGTTTTTCTTAACTTGTGTTACATTGAAGTCGCTTGACAGATCCTAACTCTTCCAGAATTTGCTGGTCTAGGAGTGCTAATTACCTTTCAGCCTGAGCTTTAAATGTCAGAAGGAAGGGAACATACAGGATGAAGGTGATGTCTATTTGTTTTTTTTTGCCAAGAGACAGAAAGGGTGTGGATTCAGATGGTCATGAGATAGGAAGGATCTTGGAGGAAATAGGGAAGGGGAAACATAATAAAAATTATTGTATAGAAAATCTATTTTTAATAAAGGAAAAATTGGATAAAAGTAAAATAAAATAGAATAAAAAACAAACAAAAATGGAAAGAAAATGAAATCAGACTCTTTCATAAGATGTTTTGCTCTTAATTATAAAAATGAGGTGCCCAGTTACCTGCACTCTACAATGCATCACTAAAGACACAAAGAGGGTGGAGAAGTGTTTATGTTGGGCTCTGCCCTCTCATATGCACTTTTTATGAACCTTCAGCATTGCAGTTTTTGTAGGTTCTAGGAGCCTGGCTGAAAGGCCTTTTATAGCTGTGATGATTTGATACTAATTGGAGCCAGTTGATAAGTAAAGTAGGAGACAGAAAATGTAGGGCCATATTCAATGGATGTGTATTATATGAATTCTCTAGAAGAGTAATGCCTATATCCTGACTCTAGGTACTGAGAGATGCCTGACTGGACCAGGGCAGCTGGTAGGACAGTCAACCCTCCATATCAGTGTGTCCTACCACACATACTCAAACAACTTTGGATAAAAAGAATTGAAAAATATTACAGCTATGTTGGACAGTGCAGTCATTCCATTGTTATTAAGCAAAACAGTATAGTAGCTATTAACAAAGCATTTATATCATGTTAGGCATTATGAGTAACCCATTCATGATTTAAAGTATACAGGGGAGGTGTACCTTATATGCAAATACTTTATCATTCTGTATAGTTAACTTGAGCATCCAAGGATTTTAATGTTATGGGCATTTGGTACTTTTATGAATGACAAGAAATGACTGAGTTTCAAGACATTAATGTTCTTTTAAGAAGAAAAATAGAATTATAATATTTAAAAACCACTAAAGATATAAGTGAACTTCCTAATACAATTTTACTATACTAAACCTTTCACTGGCAATTGTATGTCTATCTACCGTCCATTTATTTATTTATCTACTATCTATTTGACTGTCTGTCTGTCTATTCATCCATCTTTTTTCTACCTGGATATAATTTTTTATTATCTATATATCTATCTGTCATTTAATTATATATCATCTATCAATCATCTCTATCTATCCACTGATCAATCAATCATTTATTATCTGTCTCTATCCACCTACCAAGTGGAATCAACAGGAGATGAAGGTAAGAAAAAAAGTCCATCTCATCAGCTCAAGCAACACAAGCATCCAGTTAAAGATCCATGTAGTTTCATTGGATGTAGGACAGCTATACTATGAACTTCCACATCTGTGTTGGAAGTTATATTGCTACACAATCTCCATTTCACCAGCCCTGCATGTGCATAACTGGCTTACCATCTCTCCACCTACCAACATCACAGTTTCCACGATATCCTTACAAGACAGTTACTGAGGATGATTTGAACCAATCCAGTCTTCCCTTTCTTATTTGGTGTTGTTCTCAGGAGTACATGTAGAAAACACCAAGGATGTAATTCTAAGATAGGGAAGGCTAGGTAGGTGAGGTGTTGTAATTTTCTCTGAATTTTGATGTCTTGCATCTCAATTCAGCTTTAGTTCAGCACACCCTTTTACCTGTGTGTAAAAGCGTAATGTGGGTTACTTCTTTAGTCCCCTTAGCTGTAATGCAAGTGAGATGCACACAGAGAAAATTGATTTGCTCTAGATTCCTTTCTTGACTCTTGGGTACCAGCTTGTAATGAAGCTTGTCTAGTGCTTTCCCTTGCAACCTGTATATAGGTAATAAATCCACTTCTTGTCACCTGTTATATGTGAGATGTTTTCTGGGTCCCTGGACTCATTTTGGTTGCCATTGTATAGTGAGCCTGATTGACACTTCTAATCTATACTCACATTCACATTCTCTACAGCTCTATTCTGCTTTTGGGAACAACGACCATGTGAGTTTAGCATGTTCTTCGAACACCAGTACCCCAGAACTGCAGTACCTCTCACTGTATAGTAGACATATGTTCATCTCTGCTTACCAGTGTGTGGCCTTAAACTGTGTCTCCATTGTATGGTTTTCTGTACCCATCTAGGAATGAATTTACTCCTGCCCACCAGCCAACAAAAATGCTGTGGCATTCAAGGCAAACAAGGTCCCCAAATTCAAATCTGAAGCTTGTTATTTATGGCAACTTACCATATATCTTTACGCTTCAGTTGACTTAGCTGTAAACTATAGCAGTTTGTTTGTGAGAATTTAAAGACATGAACATGGAAAGTGCTTAGTAGATGGAGCAGATCATTTAGTAACCATTCAAGAAATGTTAGCCGTTAGAAATGTTATTCACACAGCTACAGCTACTGGTGTCACCAGAGTAACTGTAATTATTCGTCAATCAAAATAATTCGTCCATTCCTGCCCTACACTATTGATTCTCAGCCCCAAACCAAGGTTTCTCCTTGGTCCTATGGTGGTCAGTGTTCTTTTGAAGACTCCAGTCTAATTCTATTCACGGTTACTGAGTCTTTAAAACAATATTTTCGCTACCAGCAAAAGTAGATTTGTCTTTACTAGAGTAGATATAGGCATTGGAAAATAAGTTTGCAGCCCCTTGCTTATGTGTAAGGCATATCCAAAACATTGTTGTTAACTGTGTTTTTTTTTAGTGTGACGGCACAATGAATATCTCTACTGTTGCTAAGTGCATGCACAAGAATATTATTCCTGAACATCTAAACCAGACAAGCATACTTTTTGATGATAAACTGTGCAAGTTTTGATTTTTGAAAAGTCCCGTGGATTGTTGTTAAAGGCTGTGGCTGCCCATATTGCAGTTATGAGCATATAAATGCTCATATCTGTCATAGGTGTGCATAATCATGAAATATATCACCATCTAAGTAGGCTCATACATACAGGCTACACTGCAGAACACCATAACATCTTAGTGTAATGCATGTGCATGGTTGAACGATCTTTTTTAGTACAAGCAGGTATAATAATTTTCTCCAAAATATTGCAGGACAAATGTTCTGGCTAGCTATATGTCAATTTGACACAGGTGTAGTCATTAGAGAGGATGGAGCTCAGCTGAGAAAATGCCTCCACAAGATCAGGCTGTACTCAAGCCTGTAGGGCATTTTCTTAATTAATGATTGATTGAGGCGGGNACTCAAGCCTGTAGGGCAGTTTCTTAATTAATGATTGATTGAGGCGGGCACAACACATTGTGGTTGGTGTCATCCCTAGGCCTGTGGTTCTGGGTTCTATAAGAAAGCAGGTTGAACAGGCCGTGAAGGGAGCAAGCCAGCAAGCAGCATTGCTCCATGGTCTCTGCATCAGCTCTGGCCTCCAGGTTCTTTTCCCTGTTTGATTCCTGTCCTGACTTCTTTTAGTGATGAGTAGTGGTTTGGAAGCACAAGGAAAATAAACCCTTCCTTCCTCAAGTTGCACTGGTCATGGTGTTTCAACACAGCCATGATAACCTTAACTAGGACAACAAGGTTTCTTAGATCTGACCGAATGCTAGAAAGTGATTTTACTGGGATTTTTAGGCAACACTACCCTAGTAGTTTCCTCATCTGTACTTATATAGTTGTGTTTTTGTGCTATAGAAATTGGCATCATTACATGTTACAGATGTGTAAGAGTCACTAGATATTTATGAGCAATGGAAGAAATTTGTCAATCAATGGTTAGAGGGCTCTCCTTTCAACTCTAAAGATACACTTGCTTGCATTCTGATATTAATTATAATGAATCACACCAGCCTTGATATTTCAGGTGATGATTCATCTCTGATGCTGCTGAACTGATCAGTAGGGTGAGGTTTCTCTAAGTTCATCTTTATATCTTCAATCGTAGAAACTCCTCAATTGATTGTATGCTGTCAGGATTCGGGGATTGGTGAAATAGGTGCCCTTACTATTCCCTTGAGACTGTTCTTTCTCATTTGGCCTTACCACCATGAGCCTTCGAACTTAAACAACTTTGCTAAGTACCATTGCATGTTTTTTCCATATCCCTCTCTCTCACTAGGCTGCCTCCATTCACCTATAGAATGCACACTTGGAGAAGAAGGTGAGCCATGGATATTCACAACACTGAAATAATAGGATAGCAGTCTAACTGGTGCCCTTTTAGGTAGGCATCAACGACTCTAATTCATGGGCACAGGATAATAGTTTTATATTATAAGACAGCAGATTTAAAATTTTCAAGTGAACTGTTGTTTCTACATATTTTCAGTTGCAGATAGAATTAACTGGGTGTTTTACTATCACAAGGAATGGACCAACCTGCTTACTTAAATGTGAAATCTCTTTTATAAGACCTGTTTTGCTCTTGACTGCTTCTGCTATCATTATTGGTGAATGTCAAATAACATTCTGCTATATTTTCTAGTTCTATTTAAGATGTATCTGGAGTTAAATCAACTAAGTATCTCATTTAATATTTATCTTCACCCTTCTAAGATATACACACATGCGGTTAAGTTAAATATTTCAGAATTAGATCTGCCATGTACAACAGGTTCAAGGAAAACTGGCTTAGAATTATAGAACCGATGTTGTAGTTCTAGATTATCACCTTTGATTCGGGTTTCTCCCAACTCACTGTTTCATCTGGTATCAAGTCCCCTTATTTATGGTTCAAGATGGATATCCCCGTACTGTGTTCTTATTGTATGCTACAATAAGGTGAATGGATAAAGAAGAGTATATCCTTACTTAGGAATGCTTCTAGGATGTCCTAACATAATTTAAACTTAAGTCTCACTGGTCAGAATTCTGCTACATGGTCACATTTCTCTCAAGATACAGTAGGCTGGTTTGTTGATGTAGTAGTGGGTGTTGAGGCACGATGCTATATAGCCCAGTCTGCTGGCCCTGAATTCCTTATGTATCCAAAGGTAGTCTTGAACCACTGATTCTTCTGCATCTGACATCTCAATTGCTAAGATTATGAGCCTTTCTTCAAATATATTTGGTAAAACTATGATTTATTTTTCTGGGGAAAAAGTCTTTTCAACCAGAAATACAAACTGCAGAACAGAAGTGGAAACAGTTTTGAGCAATGCGTTCAAGTCCTGCGGCAGTCTAACAACAAAACCAAACCAAACCAGAAAACCTGCTATTTCATTCACAAAAGCATTAGCCACTTAATGCCTTCTTGTTTCTATGATCAGCATTCTGGGCATGGTTCATCTTAATCTTCTTTCCAAGACCTAACTAGGGTCTCATCAAAGTGTAAGCTAGGGTACAGTCTCATGTACAGCCTCAACAGAAAGGATCTCTTTCTGTGCCTCTCAGGTTACAAGCAGAGTGGTCTTTTGGTGCTCTCTGGTTCCAAAAATCTTGCTTCTTAAAGGTGGCTATATCTACACTAGTGTAGCTACTGGTAAGTTGCTTATGCATATATGTTGAAATATTTTCTCCATTTTCCCCTTGAAATGTCAGACTTCCAGGTTTTCCATTAAGAGTTTTGATTTACTTTGAATTGACTTTTCTACAGTGTAATCGGTAGGGATCTAGCTTAACTCTTCTATATATGTTCATCAGTTCTGAATATCATTTGTTGATATTGTCTGTCTTTTCTCCCCCATGTTTTCTCCCTACCAGCATCTTTGCTGAAAATTAGGTGGCACTAGATATGGCTTCTTTGGGTCCATAGCTCTATTTCATTTAATATCTGTTATTTTTTGTTTCCAGCCTTTTTGTGCCTTTTATCTAATGTAATATAAGATACTATTTCAATTATTTTGTAGCTGCTGAAATTTGCTTTATTGACTAAAATGTGACTTTTTTTCTTTTACAGAAAGCTCTATGGACTGCTTAACTGAATGATTCTTCAGAGTTTGGGAGGATATTTCAGATATCTGTAAGGGTTGTTTGTTCTATGATGATGTTTCATTTTGAAGTTTCTTTATTGACTTTAATTCTTTTGTCTAGATGATTTAGTTATTGATGAGATTGGAAAAGCTCAATTGTCATCACAACAGTATATATACTTAACTGTCCCATTTTGCTCAATAGTGTTTGTTTTATGAAATTGCATATACTGATATTTGATACATACATATTTATAATTGTTATTACTTGGTGCATTTTTCTATTCATACACATGCTCATATTTTTAAAATTTTCCATTCATGCATATGCTCATATTTTTCTTATAATTTTGGATTGAAATCTACCAGATGATGGGGGATTCTCCTCTACATGCTGTCAATACCATGGGTTAATAAAGAAACTGCCTTGACCTCATAGGGTAGAACTTATGTAGGTGGAGAAAACTAAACTGAATGCTGGGAAAAAGAAGGACAGAGTCAGAGAGAAGCCGTGGAGCCACCACTGGAGACAGAAGTACTGAAATTTTGTTGGTAGGCCACAACCTCGTGGCAATGCACAGATTAATGGAGATGGGTTAAATTAAGATGTGAGAGTTAGCCAATAAGAAGTCAGAGCTAATGGGCCGAACATTAATATAGTTTCTGTGTGATTATTTCAGGGCTAAGCAGCCAGGAACAAACTACTACAACCAGACATGAATATAGTTACTTTTTGTTTTTTTCTTTTTTTCTTCTTATCTTTCTTTTTTTCTTTTCTCTTTTTGGCTTCTGTTTACTTGATATATCAGCTTCTTTCCTATTACTTTATATTTGCATGTTTTTGCTAGTGAGGTATTTCTTGCAGGCAGCACTCACTTGTATTCTGTTCTCAACCAAATCAGCTATTACAAATCTTTTCTGCTTTTTTATTTTTCTTGTACTTCTGTGTTGTAATTTGCACATCTGTCCATGTGGAAATATATTTCTATTTTAGCTGTAATCATCTTATTGATCAATCCCCACTACAATGTAGAGAGGAGAAAGAAACCAAATATGAACATATACCTCAGGTTGATTAAATTTAAAAAATCATACCACCAATGATCAAAGAAAAAATTTATAAAAATAAGAGCATAAACTATGAGAGTGTAAATTACTTAGGTTAAAAATAAAATGAATGAATGCAGTAAAGGATGGGGCAGTGGAAACCAAAAGGAGAACCAACGTTAAAAAGAGAGAGAAATAAGTAGGATGGAGAGGAACATTCTGAAAAGAGAGAAGAGCAAAATGTGAACAAAAACTATAACAAATAAAAAAATGGTGCATGCCTACAGTATGTGCTGAAGAGACAGACAAGGAGGATCATGAGAGTGTGGCCAGTCTGAAGGACAGTTTCAAAGAGATGGGGTGGAGAGATGACTTTGCAGCTTGTAGTACTGGCTGCACTTTCATGAGTACTGCATGCAGCCGGTGTACAGACATCCATTCAGGCAAATACTAATACACATAAGAAATAAATAAAATCTCAAAAAGTTTTAAAAATAAAAAAGTACATCAAATAATTAGACAGATATAAGAAGAGGAATAAATTTAAGAATATACTTGATTAAAATGTAATAACAAAATTCATAATAAAATGTAAAGACATAAAAAAGAAAATAATAAAAAGAAGTTTTGGGCCAACTTCATTCTGGATCCTCTGATATTGAGTATGTCTGATGAGGGGAGTGGTAAGCTGAATTTGAATCTTTTACTTTTCCTGCTGTTTAGACTAGTGCTGAGCCTGGAAGAGTCAGATATTTTATAGAGTTTTTTTTCCTTTTACAGGCTTTCTCTTCTTTGCATACCAGAAGACTCTGCCATCCACAGCTTCTCCAATGCTCCAGAGATGCCGCAGTTCATACCTCTTGAGATACATACTGAGATACGCACTGGAACTCTAGCCAGTGATCTCAAATGGAGTTCAGCCTTAGCATCCTGTGGAAGGGACAATGCTACAAGAACCAAGTGTTCTTCTAGACCTGAGCTGTAGGGCTGTAGGCAGTGCCGTGTGCGACACATGGGTGGCGCTAGTGGTCAAGCTCTCCATTGTCCTTTGACTTGAGTCTGTCAGTTTTGCAGCTATGCTCAGGTTGGTTCCTAACCACAGTGGGCAGGGCTAAGGAACACTGCAGCATTCAGTGTCTGAATCTGCTATCACTGTCGGCTTTGCCACTGGCCTCACCTGGCCTTCCCCTGCTCCACAGCTGCCTAGCATGTGGTCACTGATCCAGTTGCTCTAGCACATTGTCTCCTTGAGTATTGCCTTGTTGTTGCTCCTTGTCATCAGGCTTCTGCTATATAGCTCGTTCTTCATGAATAGCCTTCTTCCCAAGATGGTGCCCAACCACAACCCTTGCAGACACGTAGGGACAATATAATCTTCTTTTTAAATACTGACCCCTTATGTAATGGTGATAATTGTGTTATCAAACCTTCTGTCTGGACCCAGGCTCATGAGAAACAGGGTCTTATTTTTTCGGTGAAAATGTTAGTCTCTTTACACCGCCATAGTCTAACTGACCTTTTGGAGGAGACTTGTTTCCTCTACCCTTACCAGGGAGCCAGGCCACTCCTCCTCCCTCACTCTACATTGCTCTTCTGGGCCTTGTGCTTTCCTGCTGTCCCATCACTTTCTTCATGGCTTTGGATGTTCTTTTTTGTGTGTGTGATAGAGCGTATTATTCTTTATTAACCAAACCTTTCATTCACTGCAGAGGCAGCTTCTAATTGGTACTCTTATCCCAGAAGTCTTAAATCCCATCTGAAAAGTTCCCAGATATAAACATGGATTTTTTTTCTGTAAGTATGGTCGTGATTATCATTCATCACAGCCCATTTTGTGCTGTGGTCACAGATCACTACAGAATGGCAATTTGTCAAGAAAAGAAATTTTTTTTTTCTGACTGTTCTGGAGGCTGGGAAGTCCAAGATGGAGACTTTAGTTTCTGGTCTTTGGTGGGATCTTCCTGCCATACCCTTACATGGTAGACTGCTGAAGGGCAGAATGGGGGTGATACTTTGTCTTAATGTGATAGAAGAACAGAAGAGAGAATCTATTTCTACAAAACCTTTTTATGATGACATCCTTTTCTATTCTTGAGACAGAGCCTTAGTGATGTACACATCCTAAAAGGCTCTATCCTTCAACCTTGTTGTTCTAGACACAATGTTTATAACACATGGATTTGGGGTCATGTACAGAGTACAGTAACTTTACTTCATGAATTACCTTAGCTTTGATAATCTTCTATCTTACCTTTGTTAATTTTGTGTCAACATATCCTGATTCTATTTCTACACAATTAACTTGGGAGTATTGCCCTTGGCAGATGATCATGCTAATTTTTATATATCATTCTTACATAAAAACACTATGGAGCATCTTCAATCCAGTAAAAATAAAATTATCAGGAACTTAGCTATCCTACTGCTGGATGTGTACAAAAAGAGATGCTATCAGTACCTAAAAGAGATATTAGCACCTTTATTCAAATTACATACATACATACACACATAGAAAATCATAATATTTTACCCTTTGAATATATGAAAATTTTAAATCTGGCAAGCAAAATTTTTAAGAAAAGAAATATCATGAAAGAAGTCTTGTAGATGAGATTACACAGAACATAGGACCAAGCCACTTCCATTTCCAGAGCCTCACATGATTGGATTACTGAAACTGCTTAATGATTAAACATTTATTTTTCTCACTATAGCACAGTTCCATGTGTAGATATATAATTCAACAATAAGTGTGTAAGGACAATAGGTTGCCATGGAAGCTGTTATTTTAATGCCCAAAGTTATCTAATTCTCTGACATTGATGCATTAATTAGATGTTTCAGCAGTGAATGTGCCCTGGGAATGTATGTGAATACAAGACGATAAATGTTCCTTTCTAAATATTTAATGTAAGAATCTCATCTTTAGGAAGTTACTTTGTACATCATCATGTGAGATAAAGCGAAGATGGATAGTTCCATTACTCATCTTTTTGGTAAAAAAAACAATAAGCAGAATCTGCAAATGCATCACTTTACTGTTCTCATTATTTATCCTGTGGCTTTAAGAATAATGGTTCCATTAGAGTTTCATGTATTTCCCGAATCAGGGAATGGTCAATTATTGGCAACAATCACATTCCCCACACTTCACTAATGGCTGGTGGCCCACACTGTAAATTAAATAGGAGGCAGAGCAAGCATAAAATGTGGACCCCTGCTCTGGCTAATTTAAAAGGTGTTTCATAACATTAACCCTGCATGGAGAGGCATGCCAATTGCCATAGAACCATAGGAATATGTATAGAATATGACTTTCAATTTGGGGTGCTGCATTTTGAGACTATTATTACCTATCTGGATGGTTACCAGAAAACAAAGGATATAGCAATCATGATGGCTGGCTTAAGAAATGATTGAAGAAAAAAGGATGACTTTTTACCAGAGAAAAGGAAATTTGAAGATGATTTAGTAGGTGTCTTTAAATGTTGAAAGCAGGAGAGCTGACATATTTTATTTTAAAGGACTATATCCAAAGTGTGGTTACAAGTTCCTGTAGTTCTGGCTCTAATGAAGAGCATCACAATGGAGATAACCAACAAAACAACAAAGTACTCTTTGAAGTTTGCTTTCTTTAAAAATATTTTAATCAACATAATTAATGTGGATGCAGATTGGTTTGTTATACTGCAGAGTTAGTTGGGTCAAAAGATATCTTGGGTTCCTTCTGTGCCAGTGTTTGCTAGCATTCACCATGTCTCTGATGTCTTGTTTCAGTACCCATTAATAGGATGAATTTTCAAGAAAGAATAGGAGAGACTGACAATAACATTTAATTCACTTAACAGCTAGCATCATACACTTGACGTATGTGAGTCATCTTTGTTTAAGAAAAACATATGGATACGTCAGATGCTTGTGTTTATGTGATGTAGTTCTGGATCATGGTGCAGGAATGGGTGTTTTGTGTACATTGTCTGATAGAACAGAGAGGAATCAAACAATTGAGACAGCACCAAATGATCTCTTGGAGTTGTTAAGTCCAGAGAGGCCGTTGCAAGGCCCCCCATAGCCCAGACTGGCTGCTAAATGTAGCCTGATCACCTACACTATTTTAATGATACCTTCACTGAAATGAAGCAAAGTGGATTAGTGGCATTGCCTATAATCTTTACAATATTGCAGTTGCAAAACACCTCAGAATATACCTTTTCAGTTCTGGTAGCCTAATTCTGAACTTTTGAGGGGTTGTAGATAAGATTTGTCTCCATTGAGAAAGTTAACTGTGGCATGTGAATGATTGCCCATAATGGAGAGTGTCAAGGTTAGTTGTGAAAGAAGGAAGAGCAGCAACTCCACTCTGACAGTTGATTAGATTGCTGTTTAGAAACCATGTCTTCATGTTTTGTGAAATCTCCATCTGTAGCCCCAGGCCAAGTGTTCTGTAAAAACTCTCTGAATATTAAGTTGGCAGAAATGATTTTTTCAGAGTATGTTTCCATGTAGCCAAGTTCTGATCCACTCACATATAATTGGTTTAACAATTTCTCTATTGAGACTCTATAGAGGCTCTCTCAGAGACGGCAGGGAGATTAAGGGATGACACTGAGTAATGTTCATGCGTTCCGGTCCCTGCTTCTTGACAAACTATCAGATGATGCAAAAATTTCTGAGGACATTAAAATAATTATATGAAATCTTCTTAAATTTATGTTTTACTCTAAAAAGACAATGGAAGTTACATCAAACATTTGGAAAAGTTTGAGAAACTGTAAAATATTAGTAAAAATTAAACAGTCTCAGCTTAAGTGTGGAAAGAAGGGATGAATATCAATTGGGAAATGAGAGAGAGAAACTTGTGGGACAGAATCTTTATAAGCATCACCAATAGTGGAGCTGTGTTCTCACTATTCTTTTAAAATTGGGGAGAAAAGCAAAAAGAAAGAGTTTGTTGTCTCCTATGAGTGACTTTTATTGTCTCGGGTGAGTAGAAACACTAACTTCACTCTGTCCTTTCCTTTTAGACATCTCCATACTTCAGAAAGTCACCAATAGGGTGTGGGAATGACATGTTGAAATTCTTATTGCTTTCTGTCAGTAAGAAAGGAGTGCGTCAAAATGAAGCCTTTCCAGTCCTGGCTTATTCGAGCATGGGCTACATTTCTGACCTCAGTGAGGTATTCTTTCTCCCTCAGAACCGCCAGACTCTACCTTTGAGGGTTGTGTGTAGGCAGCTCATTGCTCTTGTTCTCCAAACCAAAGTCAGTTTATGTCAATCCTGTTTCATTTTCAGTTTCTGTAAAGCTGTTCCCTTCATTATTTTTGACACACATTCTTAGATTAGATCCATATGTTTATTAATTCCACAAGAAATCGAGGAGAAATCAGATCTGGGCAATTTATGACTCCTGAAGCCCTTGAAAGATTACAAAAAAATCTTTCAATAATAAAATACAATATGCAGTTATTCTAGAAATTTCTGCTCACTTATCTTCATAATTGTAAATTATTTCATACCTAATTACAAACAGGCAGACTGAATAATTGTCTTCATTAAGGGATGTTTGACACTGAGAAAATATAGCCTTATTTTATAAACCTTTTAATGTTCAGACTATAAATATGTCACAACGAAGGAGTACTGCATCTTTAAGTGTATTAAAGTCACTCTTGTGTAACCAAACATAATGGGATTTTTAAATGAATTATAACTAAAGTACTTAACAAACAACTTTTTAAACTTCCAACATGTGTAGAGCGGTTTGAAACTGTCCGTTTCATATTAAATGCCCCAAAGTATATTTCATTCAACTCATTTGGCAAAAGGTTATATTGGTGGAAGCTTTTCCAAGATGTAGACCTAACAGAAAGGAAGGATTCAACAGGAAATTTGATAACTTATTCTCCCTTCGTATGTACAAAACGTCTCACCAATGAGGTGTCAGATACCTGTTTATGTTTGGGAGAGGTTTGGAGTAAGATCAGGGCATATGCATTCAATCTTTAGTAAGGGGATTGTTCATCTGTATTCTGGTGCCTTGGAATGAAATAATGATGTTGTAAAACACAAAACTTTTTCTTCTGTTTGAGATCTCAATTCACACTGCAGACTGGCTGGCCTGCCTATAGAAAGAGCAATTTGATGTCTCTTTCCATTCATTTGATCATCCATGGTCTTATATGGCTTATTTCATAGTCTTAATGACAGATTGAAATGACTGCTTATTTAAATCTTCAGCTGACACCAAGACTCATCCTTACATTGCAGGATATCGAGGTCTTTATCTGCTTTTATAACTACCGTATCCTAGTCAGTAGTAGTTCAGGGAATGGTTTCTAAATGAATGAATAAGCGTTTATGGAATGATTGTATGTTAGGGTTCGAAAATTTAAGGACAAAGAGCTCTGCTCTCAGGGACTCCCCCACCCCACAAAAAGCAGTCTGGTTTCTGGAGAGTGTGTGAGACAAATGGAGGCACTCATAGCATCATTTGCTGTATTGCTTTGGTCTGTAACAAAGAATTTACAGAATTAGGTAGAAGAGAGACTACTGGAAGTTATAGAGACAGTGTTATGGAGTACTGGCTCCAGGGCTGTCTTGTGCTTGATTTAATTATGGACCTTACAGTTCCAGATTTGTGGGGTTCACTGCAGAGCGAAAGATGCTGTTTCTGTCTGCAAGAGTAAGAATGTATTAGACATCTCCATCAAGACACGTTGATTTGGTGCAGTCTTTTTAGTAGTACACAGGGCAATATGTTTGGCGTTATGTGGGAATCACCTCATAGGATCAGAATAGAAAGTTTTCTGTTGAGTTCATAGTAACACCTAATGGCACCTGCAGTATCAGTGTTTGAAGTATAGGATGGGGTCTTAGTTGTAATTTCTCTGCCATGCCTTCTGGATCAGAAAAGAACAAATTGTTAAGCTTGGGCAGGCCACAGGACTCAACTGCAATTATAATGAGATAATGTAAAGAAAGCCCAAGGCTGACAATACAAATAGTTAAACTCGTGTCCTTAAACACCATTCAATTACGACCCACATCATGAAGCAAACCTAGGAACTCATTCCCACCCTTTTAAAATGGATCTGCTACTTCTTTTTGTATATCTGTGTGAAGCATTCTGAGTTCAGAGTATACACGTGATCATCAGTAAATATTTCTACAAGGTGGTGCATAGCTGCCAAGAAAAATTCAGCTAATGGAGGCAATTTTAACTGAATCAAGAAAGAAGGATTTGTGTTGTCGTTCCCATTCTCAGGATCCTTGCCACCAAATAAAAGCCAGAGAAACTCTAATTATCCTGTGGAGTTTCCTTCCCATCAACAGAATCATAGAAACGCAAAGCTGGGATGGACTGGGCTTTGTGCTTTTCACTTCATCTTTCTGAGGTCACCTCTGGGAATGTGGTTGTTCTCAGGACACAATCCATCTTTCTGCACAGATGCTGGTGAAAGGGAACACTTCACTGCATCCATCTGAGATCCTGGGTTGTTACTGTGGATTAAAGAAAGATTACAAGCAGAGCAGTCATCTGGTGGCTTATTTCAAAGAAGGTTCCTTGGAGACATTGCATCATACAGAATAGTTTTGCTAAAACTACGCTGTTTCCTAGTCTTCCCATCAGTGTTTTGCATTTATCTCATCTACTCCAATTATGCTGACCGTCTGCTGCTGTTGGGTTTCAGAAAAACTGGTGACTGCTTTCCGTTTCAGTCCTCCCTTCTTATTTATGATATTAGGAACCAAAACCTACAAGGACTGTCGGTGTATCAGGGAAATGAAGCCAAATGAAGTATATTTTAAGATAAATAAATTATATTTTATGCCAGAAAGAACACAAAAAGTCTTTATTTTTATTTAAGAATCGAATTTTTTCATCTTCTAACACTGAGAAGTTACAGTGGCATCCAGTGGATCAGCAGAGATCACCATGCCTCAGTACAACACATTGGCTATTCTTTTCACACTTGTGCGCACTCTTCTCATTCAGAAAAAGAAGCAAGTCATGGTGTCCATGGTTCCTGTAACAGCTTTAATCTTTATCTCCTACTTGCCTTCCTGGCATATAGAGATGAACACTGAGCCGCTGGACCTCAGGAAGGATAGTGTAGGAGTCAGCTCACAGAGACTTGATCCAAAGTACAGGGCCCAAGTCTAGGTTTTACTAGTTACCTGAAGACAGCCTGGATGCACTGAACTAGGTTCCCGATTTCCACACCTCTGATATATGATACATCACAGCGAGAACTACAGGACTCAGTCATGATACTACTGTTATTATCCCCATTCATTCGTCCATCTACTTCAGAAATCAATAATTACTAAGTGCCAATTATGTATAAAGCACTTTGTTATGACTTGACCTCTAGTAGGAAGAAATAAAGTTTTTATTTTGTAGAGACTTCTTAGGGGAGAATATATCAGAACATATTTTCAGTGATCTCAGATTTAATAAGTATCAAATCAAGTGGTAAGTGTAAAAATAAGAAGATTAAGTGGGGGTAACCTTAAGGACAAGGTGTTGGAGACTTTGGATCAAGGTCCTTAGAGAGGTCCCCTCAAAGGATGAAAGGCAGTTTTACCAGGGACAGGACAAAACGTGAACTTTAGGGTCCTCCTCTGTCTGGGCTGATTGCAAGGCCTGAGCTCTGTTTCCATGTGAGATTGTGTGTGTGTGTGTGTGTGTGT
>LOEQ01008310.1:26928-38588 GCA_001685075.1 Bramus lutescens
GAGAGAGAGAGAGAGAGAGAGAGAGTCAGAAGCCTGGTGACACACAGGCAGACATGGTGCTGGAAAGGTAGCTGAGACGCTGAGACTTCTACATCTTGATTAGCAGGCAGCAGAAAGACACTATAGTTGCCCTGGGTCTTTAAAAGCCCAAAGCCCATGTCCAGTGACACACTTCCTCTAACAAGTCCAAACCTATCCCAACAATGACACACCTTCTATTAGTGCCACTCCCGGATGACTAAGCATTCCAACCTGTGAGCCTATGGGGCCATTCTTATTCAAACCACCACTGTGTGTGTGTGTGTGTGTGTGTGTGTGTGTGTGTGCACGCATACACGTGTGCACATTTGTGTGAACAATCTCAGACCACAGGTCATATTTAAGCTTTACATTTTCCATGCTGATTCGAAAGTCGCTATTTCACCTCCCCCAACTATGTTAAAACCTTTCAGCATTTCCTCCTGGCTTGTTTTTATCACTCTGCTTGGAAAAATTTCACTGACAGGATTCACTTAGGGCCCCACTACACTTTGTCTCTCTTGCTCCTCTCTATTAATTTATATCAGGACGCTATATACTTGGAAGAGTATAAGATTAAAGATTACAGATCTTTCCCTACATGGTACTTTAGTGATAAACATGTGTCAAGTGGTCATACAGCAAAATTTGCAAGAGTTTGTTTGAAGGTAAAGACACTGTTCAAACAGATCATTGCGTTGGAAGTTCTGGACCTGGCTTTCACTTTGGCTTTTCATTCTCTTTGACCCTTGGAACTTTTATCTATGAAATTCTGTGTAATGATCCATGAGTAAAGGTCAGATGAAGTCGTGCATAGGAAAGGACTTGACAAACTATAAAATATTAGATATATGTAAGGTTCCCACTAGTGATGTCTGAAACAAAGTGAGGAAAGTTTTTGTAGCAACTTTGAAAGAATTTTAGTAGTTATTATTAAATAAAGATACACAAAATGAGTGGGAATGTGCCTGGTGTGATTTGTATTCATAGAACTGTTTATTCGGTGAAAACTAAAACATAGGAAAACTGTGTGGGAATTTCCCAAAACCTTGCCTTTCTTTATCATTACCAACCTCTAGGCTTAGGCCTGGATCCTCAGTCTGTTTATTGTCCCAGCCTGGTAAATTTCCTGGAACCTCACCTTAACCCCAATACCCGGACCTAGCTCTGTTCACACAGCCTGTCTGGTGGGACCAGCCTGGTGAGTACCGTAGGCTTTACCTACTTGCATTATGCTCACACTTCCAGGCAGGATTTGGGTAGTGCAGTGTTCACACTGGCCTAGGTAGACCCAGCCAGTCCCATGTGCATAATTTCTTGTCTTTCATTGAGTCGGAATCACCCTGTTCCTTCAACAATAACTAACACCAAGTGTTTTGTAGAACTGACTTACTGACTCTTGATACCTCACCTGAAATCAACTAAGTTTGAACAACAACAAAAACAAAACAAAACTTCCACTCAACTCTATTCTGGTAATTTTCCATGTTGTAAGGAGAACAAACATTCCCAGTAAAGGGTAAAATTACAATGAACAAGTATAGTGGGTTCTCCCAGTTTATGAATTACGCATTTCACTTCCTTTCCTGTTTATAAGATCTTGCTGATGGTAAGGCCCTGTCTTATGTGGAAGATTGTGACCAGGACATCTATGCTATCCTCTTTCTTGCTGTCTAAGGAATCTCTATGTGGCATGAACTGGATAGGGGACCTTAAGAGTGAGCTTTGCTTTTCCTGCTAGTGGGACAAACAAGCTGGTAACATTCCTTCTTCTTCATGATGGAAAGTGAGCTTGAAGGTTGAAGCTGTAGCAGTCATCTTGGTATTACAAAAGATGCTGAGAACCGAAGGAGCATTAGTCTTGAGCTTGATAAACCATTGGACCAACACCACCCCAAGTCTCAAACTTCTTGTCACGTGAGAAAATAAAGCACTATTAACAAGAGTGGAGTGGTTGGTTAATTACATCTTGATGCTTTTTTAAGTGGTACAGAAATGCATGAAAGTATATATACTTCAAAATGATAAAAATGTATATTTAACACATTTTACATATTTAAACCCAATTTTACATATGAAATCTACAAAGAACCTGGTAAGCTTTGTAGAATACTGATATAATATCGAATTTTGAAAACATTTCCCTGAGTGTAAGTTGAGAAACAGAAAGATTTGGTAGCAGACACCTAGATATGGTGCTGGGATAAACCTTGTTCATGAAGTCAGGGATGGGAAGGCAGGATTGAAAATGTAGATAGATAGTGGCAGATGCAGGTTGTAGGCAGGTCCCTGTAGGGATAAACTTTCAATGTGGTCCTATCTAAACAATGTCCAGGTATTTCTTTTGACTTCATTATAGTCACGTTGTCAGATGTAAAACCTAAAACACAGAGTGATGAGGTTAATTTGAATACCATGTAAGTGACAAGTAATTTGGAGTATATGGGCATGTCCTATTTGCTATTATTTAGCACTATAATCTATGTATCAGCTAGTTCATACAGTATGACTTTCTTCTTAGGTTTCTGGTCTTAAAGCATTCTAGGATGCTAGGCCAGAGTATCTCAGATTTAGTTTGGAGCTCTTGTCTTTTCTAGTAGTGAGAAATTTGACATCATTCTATCTTGTTGGAAGTTTGCTCTCTGAGCCCAGGCTGCTTTCTAATATCCTACTGGGTTCTAAAATGGGCTCGTCCCACAACTGCAAAATTCAGAGCTCATCAGCAAGGGAGAGTTTAAAACAACCTATAGGCTCTATAATTAGGTTGTAAACCAATGTCACAAACACAGCCCTGGGTATCCAATGAATGTGTTCAGGCTTGGTTTTCATAAGGCCCTTGTCCAACTAGGTAACTGAAAGGGTTCTAGAAGCAACAGAGCACTGTGATGACAAAGGCACACACAGATTAAATTAAATGAACACATGAGCCCCAAATCAGACATTTAGTCTCCACAGTACATGGTTTGCCTCTCAGCTTTCTCACACCCCTGCCCGTGCGTGCTGGCGATTTCTTTTCACTCTGCTCTCTGGATTTATATTTAAAGATGAGAAAGACTCAGGACCTGCTCTACGTCCTTAGATGCACTGTGGATTTTCTGAGTGCTTCCTTTCATTCTTATTCTAAACCTGGGTGGGGACTAGATGCTGAAAGAAACCCCCATGAGGGAGACAGCTAGATACAGGCCAGTTCTGGCTAGGATGCTTCGAATCAAACCCAGTTTGGGTGTCACAGCTCTGCCACAGTGCCACAGGCAACACTTCTCCACACTTGAAGGGCACTGTGGTTATCCGATGAGCCTCCCATCAGCAACGAGTCAGAAACGTTTTGGTTCCCCAAACCCTTTCTCATAAATCTCCCCCTAAATTAGCGAGAAAAAATATTGAGCTTCAGATCCCTGCCAGGCTTTCATTAATCCTCCAGACACCGCCAGGATCTGTCTGGCTCTCTCCTTTTCTTTGCCAGCAAAATGACACCCAGCGAAGAAGGTACCCTCGAACATGCTGGTACATTCCTGACAAACGCTCATAAGTATGCCCAGCTGTTTTCCCCAGCTCTGCTCTGTGTAGCCTGCAAATCGCTGATTAATTTGCACACAGCTGCTGTAGATTCAAGGCAGACGAGCTCCCGAGAAACAGTCCATGTTGCTGGTATTAAGCCTCTAATTTCCTTAAGTGAAAAGTTTCTAAGGCTCTTTGAATGTCCTGAAAAAGCTGCAAAGGCAAGGCTCCTGGGCTTCCTTCCCACTTGAATGACAGCTTCACTGTCGTGCTGAAAAATCCACTTAACCACCGTGTGTCTGTGCACTGCTCTGTAGCCTGGTAATTATTAGGTCTCAGTCGAGCATTTTCTAAACAATTTTTGTGCAAGGCCTAGAAAGGAAACTGTGCCCTCTTGAGGGTGAGACCTTGAGTTTTCAAGTCCAGCAGATTAAGGTTAAAATCCCTCTCCTGTTCTTTGGGTCTGGTGTTTGTGCTTCTCTGATAATTGAGTCTACATCAAAAAGCCCTGGGGAATCTTTAAGAAAATAATTTATTCAACAGGAATGATTTTTAGGATTTTCATACCCTTTCTTCTCAGTCACTGTCTGCAAGAAATTTGGGGTTTGGCAGTGTGCTTTGGTTCATGTAAGTTAGAGCAAGGAATAGAGAAAGTGGTGTTGAAAGGCCTGGAAGACCATATGGAGTTACTCTAGGAGGGACAGTGATCTACTTCTGAAACGAATACTCTAACTGTAAGTAGCTGAGAGATTGAGGGACCCAAAATAGCCAGGCATTAGGGAGGTTGGGGCCTATGGGACAGGCAGAGGTAAGAAATGAACCATGAACCAGATATCAAAATTCTCTGGCCTTCCCGACCTCCCTGATTACCTGAGAAGTTTCTATCTCCTATTCCCAAGAGAAGGTGGGGATCAAAGAGATTACCAGCCTGGAGGAAAGGGAAGGTGATATATACAGGTGACACGGACAGTTAGTGATATGTCATAATGGTTGGGCAGAGACTGAACACCAACATTCCAATGATAGTCTTCGAATAGAAAAATAATCCTGAACACATGGAAACTCAAAGACCTCTTAAGCCAAAGTTATTCTGAACAATAGTAATGGAGGTACCACAAATTTGACTTCCAATTATAGCATCATTGTAATAAGCATAGAATGGTAATGGCACAAAAACAAACAGGTGCTTGTCATGTAGAATTCCCAAAGTAAATCCCAGACTCACCTGGTGTTAGGAAGCAACACCAACAGGCTAATGTTTGAACATACTCACATCTAAGCTGTTTCTTCTTTCATCGCAATCTGTCAAAAGGGTTTGATTTATTAATATAGATATGTCAAGGTTATATATTACTGGAATTGATATGATGCTTACAGAAGACTTTTTCATAGTTTAAATAATATTTGGTTTTATTATTGGTTTTATTTTGCATTTTATTAGTCCTTTGAGAATTTTGTGTGGTTTATTAGGCCCTATTCACTCTCTGTATCCCAACTCTTCCTAGATTCACCCTCACATTCCTGGATATTCAACTTTCTGTCTTTTTGGAAAAAAAAGTCCAATTTGTGCTGCCTGTTTACTTTTGGATATTTGACTTTTCACTGGATCATGGACCCTTAAAGCAAACTGACTCTCACTCTTCCAGAAGCTGTTAATTGCCCACAGTATATCCGTTAGTGGTGGGACCAAGACCACCACCTCTTTTTTCATGCTAGATCCTATCTGGCTTGAGCTATACGGGTCTTGTACACATTGTCACACCCACTGTATCACGTGTACAACTTTGTTGTATCCAGAAAACACTCCCCTTAAAGTCTTTTCCTACCTCTGGCCCTTACCATCTCTTCACCGACTGTTCAGCAACAATCCCCGAGCTTCAGGAGGAGGGGATGTGATATTGATGTCCTACTTAGACCTGAGCATTTTGCAGTCTCTCATCTTTGCACCTAAACCAGTTGTGGGCCTTTGTGTTAATCACTATCTACTGAATGAAGAAACTTCTCTGATAGTGTTGAGATAAATACTAATATACCAGTATAACAATAAATCACTAAGAGTCAGTTTAGAACTGTGGCCAGAGTAGTGGTAATAGATTCTCCCCTAGTACCAATGAATGACCTGTCTAGTCACAGGTTCTTGGCCTTGATAATAGTGCTAGGTATGGATTTTTGTCTTACAGAGTGGGCCTTAAATCTACTCATAGAGTAAGTAGTTGGTTATACCACGATGTTTTTGCCACTAATGTACCCATAGTCATGTCTTGCCAGCCTGGTTCAGCATAGCTGCCAGAACGTACAGGCAAGTGAGACTGATGTTAACTTTTCTCTTTCAGCAGTGTGCATAGCAGCTGTAGGAAGGTGTGGGGAGAAACTGTAGGGGTAAAAAAAAGACCTTAACAGTCTTATTTAGCTGTGAGCCCTGTGAATTACAGTAATGACCAGCCTGGCTAGATGTGCCCATTGATGCAATAACAGCACACATTTTTTTAGATGTAACCAATTGCTTTATTATTGTGTTTAAGGTCCACACCACAGGGGGAACTCGTACGTGGTACTATCAACCTGGTTAAGAACCTGTGGCTGTGGAAATAATAGGTCCTAGGGCAGAGCCTATTACTATCATTTTGCTAAGTGGACATGGTATCAAACTGTCTTCTAAATATACCTTTACACCCACAGATTATTGTCGTCTTTGGCATTTATCGGCGGTATTTCTTTTTTTTCTTCAGTGGGCAGTGGTTAATACAGAGATTCACAACTGAAGAAAGTCAAGAGGAAAAATGACAATGGAGCCATCAGACCTAAAGAGAACATCCATACCCCTCCCTTCCCAAGGCTCAGGGGAACACCACCAAAGAAGAAGCAGAAAAATACAAGAGTCAGGGATGTGGAGGGGTACTCTGAAACAGTGTCTACTGGACATCGGCATTCTACTCACGAGCCCAGAGCAGCTGTCCTTATTAACACAATACCCACCTAAGACTAGTTTCCTCAACATTTCATCATAGAAAGGAAAAGAGCTCATGGAATCCCATCCATGCTTGGTACACTACTGACAGCTAAAAATTGTTGGTGGAAGGGTGGGTTACTGTCTTCAGTGGCGTAGCAACTGACAAACTGACCCCATGTCCCAGTAAAGAAACCCTTGCTCATAAAGGAAACCCAAATTAAAACCAGTGGGTTAAACACACACAAAAGACATAAAAATAGGAGGCAGACTTGCAGTAGGATTTCAGCAGGAAGCAGGGATGAGACAAGGTATTAGTGAGTGACATACATTGAAACTATTATATCCATGTATGGCACTGTCAAAATTTAAATTACAAAACAGAGCAAAACACCAAACCAATCTCTTACCTAATTCAGGAGCAATATAAGTTAAAAAAAAAAAAACAACCAACCAACCAACCAAACAAAAACAAAAAACAAAAACAAAAACAAGCAAGCAAACAAAAAGCAGCAAACAAAACTGTGTCTGACAGTGATAAAGACTGGGAACTGGGCTGGGGAGATGCCTCAGTGGGTAAAAAGCACTTGAAGCTTAAGGACGTGAGTTTGAATTCCCAGAATCCACTTAAAACAGGATATGTTGTGTGAGCTTCTGTAACTCTAACACTCCTAGGAGAGATAGGGCATAGAAAGGAGAGGAGTTTAGAGGGCAGCTAGCCTGGTATATTCAGTAAAGTAAGCAAGTGAACCCTGTTTCATACAAGGTGGAAGGTGAGGACTGATCCTGATGTTGCTCTCTAACCTCCAAACATGTACATTACAAATAAGACTATGCTCACGTGTGTGCATACACACATACTTTGCACATGTCCACACACGTAAGAATAGATGTAGGGAGGCAGGAAATTTACTGAAGTCCTCCCAAAGTCACGTGCAGAAGGTGTGGTTGTCACTGTGCAGTGCTATTGGAAAATGGGAGAACCTCTCGAAGGTGGCCCAGTGAAGGAAGACTAAGTCACTGGGGACGCCTTTGAACTCAGGGGATTTGGGGATGAGGAGAACTCATTCTATGCTGCTGCACCCCCCCCCCATTTTTATATGTCAAGGCATTATGCCATCGTATACCAAGCAGCTTTGCTCCAGCCCTGGCTTCCCATCATGGTGCTTAGCCTCACCACAGGCCCAAAGCTACAGGGCCAAGCAATCATGGAACAAACTCTGACATTGTAGCTCACCAGAAACCTTTCTTCTTTATGAGTTGATATTCTCAGGTATTCATGGGAACGGTAATGTAATTGGCATGAGGATTGTGCTCTAGAGAAACACTTGGTTGATTAGGCAACTATTACGGTAAGTATTTGATTCATGGGTGCTCTCTGGGAATTAAACTCACAGAAGTTAAAAAGCAGGGGGCTTGGTCAACGGAAGTCAGTGTCTGACCAATGCTGTTCTTTTTGGTTTCATGTTGGTAAACTGAGACCTACAGAGATGATGGCATTTGAAAGTCGCCCATTAAATGATACTAGTTTGGACCCTGGGGGAATCAGGCTTTGAAAAATATTTACCATTTAAAATTTTATGAGATATGAGCTTGAAGGGATGTCTAGCAAAGAAATTACATGATTTATAGATGTGTTTTTCAAAAGTTCCTTTAAAGACAGCCAGTGCACTTGAATTATGATTTGATTATGAGATATTAGATTTATCCACAGGTTTTCAAGAACTCTCCAATTATACAGAAAAAAAAATTGAACTTGAGCTAAGCTAGGCTAATCCCATTTTAAATTGAATTAAAAGTGACCAAAGTGACTTAAGAGGTGATATTTTTTCCACATCAATTTTCACCTACCTTAATTTCCTTAAAAAATAGAAAAAGAAGGTTTTGACTCTGTGTGTCTTCAGCATAGATATATCTTCTTAGGTGTGACTTAACTTTATCTTCCATTTTCTTATCTGCCTAAGAAGATACAGTTGTTCCAAACCAATTTGCTTGGTTAATTCTTTCCTCTGTCATCTTTGTAATTATTTCCAATAGGCTGTGGTCAAACAATTCATTCTCCATCACGTGGTTTCATCTCAGGTAAAAGTTTGTGTCCACAAAGTCAGTTGTCATGGCAACAACTGGGCTGTTATCAGCCTCGTATTGTGACTATACTGCAAGATAAGGAAATGGAAAAGGATTGCGGGAGGAGGCGCTGTTTTGGTCATTTCCACATATCTGTGTTTTAATAATCTTACCACTATTGTGCTTCGTTCTCATACACAATTCCGTTCATAAACACTCTGAGTTCTAGTACACTAATAATCTTGAACACATTTGTTCTACATTTATAATTTAATCAATATTTATTAAGAAGAAACCATGATGTCTGGTCTAGCTGAAGTGCAGTAATTGACTTACTTGTGAATTATTCATGGGTATGTATTGGGCACATATGCTGTGCCAGGCCAGGTTTTAGGAGTTGCCCCCAGTATTGAGCAAGGCATATGGTGTCATGTTGTGGCTGTCCTAGAGAAGTGGGAGAGCCAGACAGTGAAGAGGGAAAATCAGAACAACAACAACAACAAAAAAATAGAGAGTGGGTCTCTTAAAGGGACCTTTTGCATCTGCATAGTCTCTGTAGCGGCATAGCTGCCATAGGACCCTGGGTTAGCCAGGATACTGCCTGGGTGCATCCTGTCAGGTGATGGGGCAGGCCAGCATAATGCCTTAATCCTAACATTTCCAGCTTTTTATTATTATTATAAAAAGATGGGGAAATTAAAGGGGAAAGCAGGTTGTATAGAAACGGTGGCATCGGGTTCTCAAGACTGTTCTCTTCTGATCTGGGGCCTTGACCATCTTTAGGGGACCTGAGAAAGCTGCAATGCTGACCACATCCTAGGGTAGCTGGTTGTTTTACTGCTTGCTGTCCAGGCTCTGTGGAGTTGTCCCCTGTCTCTAAGACCTTGCGACGAGATGACAGAGCCCAGGATACAGCTAAGTTTAGGATAAAAAATTTTACTTAGATCCTGGTGATTGAGAGTGAGGGTGTCAGGACCAGGGAAAGGTGGGGAGACTTAGGCTCTTAGGACCTGGTAATTGAGGGACAGAGGATCTGACCTGTTTAAGGTGAATGAATCCTCCAAGTTGACTCCCTGGAACTTACAAAAATTCTTTGAGTTTGTGAAATCATAAGTTTTAGACACATTAGTATTTCTACTGTTTATAATCTGTACTGAAATTCACATTGTATAAACAGCAGTTTATTTATGATAGAAACGACTGTGACAGATGGTTTTGGTACAATGAAAAGTATCTTTGAGGTCTATAGTTAGGAAATCACCAAAGGGAATTTAAAATTTTAAGCTTGTGGCTAGGATGACAGTGGTATACTTTGGTGTTTAATACATGTCAGAGCTGGATTAATAGCTTATCAGAACTTTATTGATTAATGTTAAGGCTATAAACAGTAACATAATGAGAGAGAAATCTGATAATGAGCATTTGCACACCTTAAAACACTTTCTTATACCCTGAAACATTCTTAGATCCTCAATCTTAAGCTTTGCTTCTTAAAACACCTTTTATTTAAACAGAGGAATAATAAGAAGTCATGCTGAAATCTGTTTTGGGACTTTGTCTCTTTTAAACTGGCAAACCTACCAGCTGTCAAACTGCATCAGAGTTCTTGAGAATGATGAATTTGACCTGAGTTATTGACTAAAAATGACAGAGACTTACTTGATTGGCTACCTAGACAGCCACCCTGGGGTCCTCCATGGTTGTTGAGGGCAGCATCAGTCTTTCTGCTGGCAGAGGTAGGCCTGCTAGACCCAAGAAAATCCAGCTGGCTTCTGTGGAAGAAGGACTCGCGGGAGGCAATTGATTCCCCAGTGTCCTGTTGTCCAAGGGTCTGAAGAGGGTCTTTGTAGCAGTTGAGGTGAAAGGCGGTTTTTCTCAGTGGCTAGCACTTTCACTTACAAAGGAAATTCTGTGTGGAGGCTCTTCTATTCCAATCCATCTTCTTTGGAGGAAATAGGGGTGTTGGCAGGAGCTAATCTGTCCCTCTTTTATTAAAAGCTTTTAATAATTAAACATTTTAATGCCATATTCTTCAGATCTATGAATATTTGAGGTCTGTCTATGTGTAGACAAACTTTGACTTTAGTTACTTGTCTGAAACACACAAGTGGCTAGTTAAGGCTTTATCCCTGTAATTAATTGCATCAGTACCCAACATGACCACAATTAAAGAGCTTTATCATGCATAAGGTGACTCTTAACTTGCATTCCTCAATATTCTACAATAGGTTGGTAGCTTCCATAAGAATAAGAATTTACCTTACATTCATGTCAGGTTTTCATGTTTAGTTTTAAAATTAATAATCCCTAGCATACGATACCAGTCCTTGTGGGAAAGAGGGGCCTGCCTCCTCTGGCAGCAGCGGGAAAGAGAGACCCGCCCTTTGCACAGCAACGACAGGAGAAACGGAAGAGTGGGGCTATCTGAACAGGAAAGTGAAACAGAAGATTCCCAGGCGGAGAGATGATCCCACCCCAAGACAGGAGGCAGCAAGAGGCTGCTACAACGGGCATGAGAGTTTTAGCATGTTGGGAATAAGAGGGACACAGGCAAGTGAAGAGAACATGAAAAGAGCAGAGGCCACACTTCCAACTACCAGATCACTGGCAAAACGTAAGATGCCGATAAACAGCTATGTGGTATGATTTATGAAGGGGAGAGCGCAGTTTCCACGAGTGAGGTAGGGAAGATCCTAAACCCGTCATCTCCTGCATCCCAAGGACTAGGGGAGGACATATATGATTGGCACAGGCTGCCTTTGTGGCCCATTAAGTATAAAGGCAGGAGCCAGGGATCCGAGCCTGAGACTCTGGGTGCCCAGTACTGGGTCTTTTGACCTCTTCTGAGCAAAGCTGGAATGTGAGAAACCACAGTTGAGATGAATCCTGAGTCATGGAACTATGGCAAGAGATGGGGGTAAGGAAGGGGAGCTACCGCTACTGCCAATTCTGCCAGTGGTCGGTGTAGAATTCCAGTGATCCTTAGTTGGAAAAAACAATAGGATTGAAAGTTACAGAGTTGTGGTGGTCCTCAAACAGCTGGGAGGCAGAAGTAACTTCCAGGAGGGTTTGCCTAGTTTCACAGCACCAAATGTTGTAAAACAGCCTGAGAGAGAGAGAGAGAGAGAGA
>LOEQ01008310.1:38869-51443 GCA_001685075.1 Bramus lutescens
TTTCTTTGCTTTATGTTTAAAAACCACCTATGAGTGAGTATATGTAATAATTGTCTTTCTGTGTCTGGGTTACATCATTCAAAATAATGTTTTATAGCTCCATCTATTTTCCAGAAAAATTCAAGATGTCATTATTTTTTTTCTGTTGTGTAGTGCTCCATTTTGTAAATGTACCACATTTTCCTTATCCATTCTTTGGTCGAGGGGCATTTAGGTTCCAGGGAGCTGGTTTCTTAAAGGGACCTTTTGCACCTGTAGTGTCTCTTAGTGACATAGCAGCCATAGGACCCTGGACTGACCAGAATACTGGCTAGGTGCATCCTACCAGGTGACTGAGCAGGCCAACATCACGTGTGAATCCCAACAGAAGGTATGTTCAGATAATTACACATGGTGCAACAGAGATAAAATATAGTACCATGAGGAAATGATGAACCCTGATCTTGAGGAAAACCCTGATTCATTGGCATTGGAGGGGCTACCTGAATGATGAAGAATAAGTCATACAAACTGTGTGTGGATGGTCTTTTCTGATAGAAGGGTCAGTAGGTGTGAAGAAACAAAGGTGCAAAATGCTTAACATTTTAATTTGCTTGTGTTGAGACAGAGTGTCACAATTTAGCCCAAGTTGGCCCTGCAATAATGGCAGTCTTCATTCTTCAGCTTGCCCAGTGCTGGAATTATAAGTGTTAGCCATCAGATTGGATATTACTATTTTAATGAACACATGAGCTGACCAATGAGTATGGAAGACAGGGAACAAGTGAATGAAGTCTTCAATGACAAGAGGAATAAAGTCATGAGTATTATACTAGTTACCTCTTGCTGGTGACAAAAGACCCAACAAAAGCAACTTAAGGAAATAAAAGTTTATTCTTTTTGTTCACTTCAAGGGAACAGTCCATCGTGGTGGCACCTTCTCACATTGCACCCATATCGAGGAAGAGGAAGCAGAGACAGAGGAAGAAAGGTTCACAGCTTATCTTCTTATTTTTATCACTGCAGGAGTCCAGTCCATGAGGTGATCATACCCATGATTAGGATGGGTCTTCCTGTTTCTATAAACCCCAATTTAGAAATTCCCTAACAGACATGTCCAGAAGCTAGTCTCTCGAGTGATTCTGCATTCTGTCAAGTTGACAGTTAACATTACCTACCACTAGTATGTAACCTATGGCATTTTAAGGTTTGGGAAATGCCAAAGGGCCCTGCATTTGGTCAAATTCACCACTCTGAAACATGGATATGTATGGAAGAGACATGCAGAATGCATACCACGGACACCAGCTGTTCCTCATCTTCCCATCTGCACTCAACATTCACAATCCACGTGAATGTGAATGAACTTATGGAAACCCCATGGTGTTTGAAGTCTAGCAACACTCAAAGCACAAGGTGATTCTGCTCTCTAAACCACTGTATATGTAAAGGCATTAATCTCTCAGGGTAGCTGTGCCCTCTGAACTTACTTTGAATGGAGGATGAAGACAATGTTATGCTAAAAACCATAGAGGGCTAAGAAACTCCAGTGCGTCCTTCCTTACTTCTCTGTCTTCTGTATTGTACCCAAACACTCTTTCAGTGAAAATGAAGACATAAGAATGAATGGGAAAAGACAGTTCTGAGCTCCTTTCCCTTATTTCCATTCATCCCTGATACTTATTGATCATCAGTGAGCCAAAGAACAGAGAACTGCATCTTAAAAATTCAACGAAAGCTAGTCAAGTTTTGTAGCTATTCTGCTTAGACAAATATATACATGCATGCCCAAATAAAAAAATTTGTATTCTGTGGTTTCACATTTAGCTAATGACACATGCTCACATTTGCATCTAAAACTAGCATGCCCTAGCTTTCAAATAAATAAAATTATGTTAGCAATTTAAATTTTATGGTAATTATTATACTTATTTTATTAATAATTTAAAATTTCATTTACTGAGAACAACATCAAATATCACACAGAAAATAGAATGGTGTGCCCAAAGAAAGGCAATAGATACAAAAGCTAATATTTTAGATTTTTTCACTACATTCCATGAATTCATGACCAGTTCTGTGATAACATAAGACATATAAAAACACATATTATTGTATAAAAGAATCTTAGGTCAATTACTTAGCATGTCTAAGCCTCTAATTCCTCAACTTTCAAATAGAGTCAAGTAATTGATAAGCAATGTTGTAATGAAGGTTATTTCTCAAGATGTTGCATAAGTAAATCCTTCACTGGGAGACTATTTTTTTGGCAGTTGTTCAATAAAACATAAGTGTGATGTTGTAAAAGTACCTTATAAAGGAGTGGGTTCTGTGTGGATATGATTTATTTTAGGATTGTAAACAAGGTTATTTTATATCACTATAACAGTATCTTTTGCTTTCAAGGAAATTGGGAAACAGCATTCACCAATATACCTGTGATAGTTAATTTTATATGTTAACTTGGTTAGGCTAAAAGATGCCTAGATAGCTGGTAAAATATCACTTCTGGGTGAGTCTACTCAGTAGACTGAGGAAAGATTTCCTTCATAAGTGTGGGAGGGCATTATCAGAATGCTTTTGAGATCCTAATCAGATTATAAAGACAAAATATGGCCTTTTTTTTCTGCTTGAATCCCTCTTCTTCTTCCCTCAGGCTCTCTGCTGTTCATGTTCTCATTCTTACAACAGTCACTGCCTCCACCCTCCTGTCGTTCTTAAGCCTTTGATGTTGGACCAAAATGTGGAGCTGTGAGGTGGCATGTTATGGACTTCAGCCTTAGTAATCATGTAAACTAATCCTGCAATAAACTCAGTGTATATCTCTTTTGTCTTATGGGTTGTGTCTGAAGAATTGCAATATAGTATCTCATGATAGCCTAGCTTCAGGAAAGCTTTTGAAAATTTCTCATATCTTTTTTTTTGGAAAATGAAGAAGAAATACAGGCTTGACAATGGCAGGTATAGATTTGTATTATTTTTGTAGCTACATTTGAAAGATCTGATCAATGCATTGTGGTCACTTTGGAGAAGCTCTCTGTTAGAGACCAGAGACATCTGTTGGTGGTTCTATAGCTTAGCTCACTATCTTATTTGAGAAGATATTAAAATTATTATCAAATATGTGACTGATACAATGTTAGGATGGGGGACTGAGGAATGATTCAAAATATTATGATAAACCATAATGATGAAGCAGTTATGTTAGGATAAGATCTGATAGGGTTGAAAGTAGTTAAGGTAAGAAAGAAGATGGAGTAGTTTTGGAATGTAAGTTTACTGTAAGAGAGGCATTAACAGCTATGACTGACTGAAAGGTTCAGTAGTTTTCATCCTATGGGTTGCGACCCCTTTGCAAGTTCCATATCAGATATCTAGCATATCAAGTAATTATTTTATACTTTGTAACAGTAGCAAAACTGCAGTTATAAAGTAGCTATGAAATAATTTTATGGCTGGGGGGTCACCACGACATGAGGAACGATACTCAAATGTCGCAGCGTTAGGAAGGTTAGGAATCACTGGCTTAGGGAATTTTGTTTAATAGTTGCTATGTGTCAGCTACCAGGCAGGTTGTTAGTAGGACTATGAAAGAACTAGAAAAAGAGACTATAGTTGTAAACTTGGCAACAAACATGGCACAATTCAAACATGTCAGGCAACAGAAGGAAGATCATGAAACTACACCAGCTCATAGTGTGACCTTTTCCTGAGGTATTTTATTTGAATCAAAAAAAAATTCACAGACTTATACATAATCCCACTGAAGATGAGGTTTAGTTATAAGAACAGTGATTATATTTCATAAAAGAAGTTTTGTAAGATACATTGAAGATGATAGGAGCAATGCAAACCTCAACACTATTAAATGAGGAATGGAAGGAATAATTGATGATTTACCATTGATACTGCAGCTGTAATTGAAAGCTCATTCTACCAAAACCAACCCAAAGGGGAAAAAGAATTCCTAACTCAGCTGATTCTATACATTTATCCCTGTAAAATGCAATTGGTAAGTGCTTAATTGCCATTTTTAGACACTTAGCAGACTTTTATGTGGAAACTAAAATTGGTCTTTCTTTATTGAGCTTTATTTAGAATTAGAAAAAATGAGAGGGCATTATAGGAAGATGGATTTTTGGCTCAATGCACAGAAACTTTTTTTTTTTCAACTAAAAGTTTATCACCGCTTTTGTCCTTCCCTAGCCTGTGTGATCATTTGATCATTTGTCAGGCATGACGTCAGACTCGAGCAGATTAAGGCCTGAGCTGAACAGCTTCTGTAGCTATTTTTAAGATGCCAAAATGTTGTCATAGAAGGAAATTAAATTAACAATTATTTGACCAACTCTTCGGGAGCAGTCATTTCACTGTGTATTTCACAAATTAAGCTAGACTTGAAAAATATTTGTCTCTTTCCCATCCACAATATACATGATTCATCAAAGATTCTCAGCCAAGGAAGGTATCCTAACACATACCATTTGAGTCAAAAAAACTTAAAGATTATTGTTTCAGAAGTAAACGGGGGAAATGAAAGAAGAAAGAAGGCACAGTGAGCACTCACACACACTGGCAGATTAACTGTTCATTTGGAAGCAGGCCCTGAGTTTTAGGACATGAAATGAGTTCTAGAGAAAGTTACATAAAGGTGTGCTCTAAGTGGCCTCTTTTCTACATGTCCGGTACCTGGAGCAATGAAGAAGGGGAAAGAAATTGTGTAAATATCTTTAAAGATATTGTCATGTGGAGGTGTTGAGGGTTTACCACAATGCCAGTCCTGCCTGAGTGGCATCTTACACACTGGCCATTCTTTTTTGCTTGTTTGTTTATGTATTCTTGTCACGAAATGTTTCTGGCATACTATCCTTGGTTGATAAGAATGAGGACAAGTGTGCGGAAGATCAGTGGATTCCAGTGTGAGGCTGATGTGAGTGCTGTATCCAAGTCAGATTCTCCGTGGGCAAATGGCTGGTAGGCCCTGATGCTTTTGTTTCTTACTGTGTGTGTGAGCATGAAACATCCTAAGGAGTCAGCTAGTAGGACATAGTCAAAAGAAGATATACAGACCAATGACAAAGAGCTGAGTCCAGGAGATAGCAGGCACAAAGAGAGTAGAGTGAGCGAGAGCAAGCGAGAGAGCGAGCGAGAGAGAGAAAGAGAGAGAGATTCAGCAATGCAAGGCAGACAGAGCAGAGAGAAATAAGGTGATGAAAGGCAGAGAGAACAGAGAGAGAGAGAGAGAGAGAGAGAGAGATGCAAGGTAGACACAGGTAGAAATAGTAAATAAGCTATAGCTATAATATTTAGGCTCTGGAGAACAAAATAATGAGTGCCAGAAACAGAAGCCTGCACACCCCCTAAATAGATGGTTAATGCTGACGAACTTGCAGGGAACCAGAGAACAGAAAGAACACAGTGGCTGCAGAAGAGGAATCCTTGGGATAAGAGGGATTTAAGGTATACATGGTTATTTTTGAATGGCCCAGGAAACTACTGATGGGAAAAGACAAATGAAACAGGGATGCAGAGACCACCATTTCTGAAAAATGATCCTTAGGAAACTCATGGTTGTGTGTGCTAAGGGAGAGTAGACTCACTTCCCTACTGTTTGCTCTAGACATGTTAAGATAGCCTCCGTGTAGCGCTCCCATGGGTAGCTTTCTCTTCCAGAGAGTCTTAAGGGAGGACCGTGATAAACAAATATCCTCTGCTTGCTCTGTCTGTCTTCAAGGTCTTTTCCACAGGTGCATTGAACTCTGGGAATATGCGTTCTCCTCCGCTGTGAAAGGATGAAAGTTTTGTTCCTATTGCTTGACATTATCTACCAATGATATCATAAATCACGAGGATGTTTTGGGGCTGTAGACAGCTGACCCTAGGTCCAGCATTGAGGCATTCTAAATCATTTTCTATAAATAACTGATTTTTTTCTCTGCTGGTAATGATTTCCTGTCTCACATGGTAAGGCATGAGCTTGAACCAAGAAGCACATTGTTCTGACCCCCCTGGGTCCTTTGATAAACACCGATGTGGAAATGATAACCCACAAGGGGTGCTTCAAGTTTGAACTTTTCCTTTTGTCAGTGATTAGTCTTAAATAAACAAACCTAGGTTTTATATTAGGGATCCATCTTTGTTCCATGCAAGGTGCATACAAAGTTCCTGCCTTGCTCCTGACTGTAGGCTAGGGAAAGAGTGTTTCCATACTATTCTGAATAAAAAAAAAATTAGGCAAGATTCAGAACGATGAGGAGAAGCTACAAGAAATGTATGAGGCACACGGGAAGGCTGGGTCTATTACAATCCCATTAACTGGCTCACAAATTTCTTACTTTCATACACAAAAAACCTGCCAAGTTTGTCTCTTGGTTTATTATTCATACATGAGAGCTCCTTGGAGGAGATCATAAATACAATTTCTGTCATCCAATTAGATGGAGGGTTTCTGATTAAGTGATAAGAACAGTGGAATTCAGAGGGATGAGGAGATGAAATGGAAAAATGAAAGCAGACGGGCATTTCTGGAAGCTGCCTTGCATGAAGAAACTGGAAAGATGAGGTGAATTAAAGAGTAAGAAGCAAATAGCTGGTTGGTAAGCCCACCAGTGGATAAACACGGGCTCTCTAACTGCTGGTTTCAAGGCCTCCTCTAGCACAGGAGAGATGAACCCCTGAGAGTTGAAATCACTTGGACACATCCGTAGATTATCAACACCAAGGTCTGAGAAAGCGGCCCAATCCTTAGCACTGCCTCCATTTGCAATGACTCTTCCAGAGACAGCATGATAGAGGGATTTGTGCTTTGACTAAAATAAAAAACAATAATAATAAGATGAGAGTTTTTGAAAGACAAACAAACGCAGGCCGGAGGAGCTGTAGGGTGATGAGAAGAAATCTTGCAACTGGGTTACGATGAATATGCAAAGGGCCTCATAAAGTCAAAACATATTTGCTTAATGTTTGTTACAGTTCCTTGGTACTTACCACTGGGGAACATGCTCACTAGCTGTATCCAGCCTTGGACATCTAGGTGCAAGAAGTGAAAAACAGAGGAGCAACTTCCATAACACCCGTCTCGCTAGGGTTGAAAGTGGCCATCTTTTGTTTTTTTTTCTAGTATCCATCGATCAGTGTAATACTCTCTTGTCAGTTTCTATAGGTCACTACGCTATTCCTTTTAGTTCCTCCATTTCCTTTAATAATTCATCAACTTTTTGACATTTTTGGAACACATAAAAGATAATTGTTAATATCAATGCCTGCTGTGTTTTTCTGTATTCAAATCAGGATAGGGAGATGGGCTTTTACCAGACCCAGTCCGGTACCGCTACTGAAAAGCAATTTAAGGAATCTCAGACTGCTGTGTGAGTGGGCGAAGGGAAAAACTGAGGGAAGGATTAGATGAACATGCAATATGAAGACTTAATGAATAGGAAGTAGAAACAAGAAAGTCCCAGGCGTTTGAAACATAGCTTATTAAGTCAAATAGGTGGTGAAGACTACCTTTATTGAAATAACACTAGAGACAAACACTTAATAGTAATTCAAGGGGTAGCAATTATTTCTTTGTCTTGTTTTGGTGTATGCATACTTCAACGATACCATACTGTTCATCCAATCTAACAATGATGCTGTGCTTCACTCCAGGAACAACCACTGTTGACAGTTGCCATGAGAGGGCAGCAGAGAGCTAAGAACTGATAGTCCTGGTGCTTAAGCTTACCACCTTGCCTCCTCCCACCACAGTTGGCTCCAACATTTTCTGGAAAGGGTGATATCCAAATACCCCAGGCATATGAGGATACTTGGTTTCCTGAATATGAGAGAGATGGTGAGAGACGGCCAACAGTAGTGTTGAGGTGAGCAGAAATTGGAGCCTTAAAGAACTGGTTTAAAGGTACTTATTCCTTCTGAATGCTACGAGAGACCGGTGGGAAGAAACGAATTTAGGAAGCATGGCTTTGTTATTTTATTCATTTATTTACCCTTGATGTCAATTTTTATTATTGCATAAATATATGTGAATCAAAAATTTAGGGTCTTGCTGTTTTCCAAAACAATGATGCTTAAGAAGGTTAAGATTGAAATAGAGGTAAATTCTGTTGTCCCTCATCTCAGGGCTCCAGGAAAATAAGAGCTTACTGAACCTCTGATGTGTCTGTGAATATTTTGCTGTATGCTTTGGGAGACTGAGGCAGTGTGGCAGAAGCAGGTCACAAGATGCCTTTCACACCTGCTAATTCCAGTGGGCGATCTCTGCCAAGACAGGAAGCTAGAGGCCATAACTCACGGAGTCTTCCAAACAGTGAGTCATAGGGTTGAGACACCAGTTAAAAGCCAGAACCACCTTTTGTTCACACGCTGAGGGACGTCATAAATATTATCAACTATTGACTTTTCTCTACCTCTTTTCTCCTATTTTTTTCTGGTTAATGATACATCAAAGTCAGCTTAATGCATAAAGTTTCTCACTAATCACTGGGGTAGACAAATAAACAAAAATGATCTCTAGTGAGTGTGTAATGTGGCAAAAGCAAATGGGGGTTTTGGGTGAAGTGAGCTAAATATAAGTCAAGGGTCGGAAGTGGCCGGGAAAGAGTATGCAGTGTAAGAAGTGAGGACAGAATCTAGAGAGGAGCAAGAGTGAAACCAGGACGCCTCAACAAGTTTAGAAATCTCAATGTATTTTCTTTATGTCTTAAATAGGTTTTAAAAAATTTGACAAGCAACTTTTTTTTCAATTTGTTTGAGATCATAATTATATAATTTCCCATTTTCTTTCCTCTTTCCGAACACTCTCATATAGTCTTCCTTGCTTCCTTTCAAATTCAAGGCCTCTCTTTTCTTTAACTGTTTACACACACACACACACACACACACACACACACACACATGCACACACGAATGCATGTGCACTTTTAAATACATTAATGCAGCGTGCTTAGTCTGTATAATGTAATTTGTTGGTAACAGATGATCAGTTGGCGTGTTCTCCTGCTCTCAGCATTCCTTAGCTAGCTTTGGTTCTTTGTGTAGGGTAGAGGCCTTATGGTCTCTGCCCTATCCAAAATGTCTATTGTTGTCCTCATTCAGCTCATGGTCAGGCAGTCCTGTTGTAGAGACTTTATGACTTTAAAAAATTTATAGATTAGAATTCTTCCCCACGAGGTCATATATATCTCCAGGTAGAGTCAAATAAAATAAATGTTTTCATCAAACTACCAATTTTTATGCTGATATTCAACACCGCTGTGTATCGAGCACTGTCCATGAGAAGATATGCACTTTTGCCTACCTACTAGAAGTAGGTTGATGACCATAGTGTATAGAAACAACACAAAGCCAAGAGCCTGTCTGGCAGTGCAGGTAGGACCCAATTAAGAGACCCATTTAGAGATTTGGGGATTCCTTTTTATGGTCAGCTTTGATGATTAAACTGCTTTGACACTCAAGGTCAAAGTAGAAATGAAGACAGAATCCTACAGTCACGAAGTATGTTGAAGACAATAGAGCTGGAAAGCATAGTGGTTACCATAGGACTCACAAGTTAATGAGATGTGTGCAGAAATGGCAGGAAAAACATATGGAGGTCTACTGTTTATTCTAAAGTACAAAGAGTACATTGAACTGATTGATGGATAGAAATAGACCGATGAACAAGTTTTAGTAGTGTACACTGTGAAAATTTTTTTATTTTCCCCCTCTTGATATATTTATGTTAATATGTCAGAAACAAACACTGGAATTCACCCAACCAGGCTGATCTGAATAGCAACAACCGATTCACCGGAAACGATTCATCACCAGTTACTTCTAGGAAGTGAGTCTACTCACAGTGATTGATTGGGATTGGTTGTGTCATCAGTACTTTTGGGATCCTTGTCCTGTGTTTTTCATGACATCAATTCATGGATATATGAGATTTTATGAAAGAATATGCTCTCCTCATGCTCAGAGATGGAAGGCAGTTAGGATGAATTTCTGCAAGGAAGCAAATGATAAAACAAAAGTTATACTTCTTACTTGCCTAAAAGTGTTCATTTTCTAGTAAGATAAAAGTACGCATCTCTACATCTGAGTAATTTCATTTCTTCAAGTCCATATCCTAGGGATATTAGTTAGGCTGCCACAATTTTAGAGCTGCCTTGTAAACAGACCCCTGGCCTTTTTAGATTTCACTGTATTTCTTGATGTGTGTGTGTGTGTGTGTGTGTGTGTGTGTGTTCATTCTTTCTGCTCTGAAGCTTTCATTTTCACATTTAATTTTTATAGTAAAAGAAAGTTCTTCTTTATTAAATTAAAATTTGGAATAATGCTTTCTTTTATTCTGTGATAGAAGTTTTACATTTTTACCTGAACTTTCTTGAAGACGTATAGAAAACTCAGGAAAATAATCAGAGAATTATTATGTTTGTTTCTTTCCTTCTGCAATACCAATAGGTTACATAGGCAGCACACACTTATCACGAAATTGGCATTGCTACAGCATTGTAGGCTAAAGTGTAGACTACTTGTTCTACCAAGCTCTAAGATGCAGGTGAAGACATCACATTTCACTTAGTTACCAGATCTTTCCTACAACATATCAGTAATTTTTCATTTTGTTTTGTTTGAAATTGGGCTTCACATAACAGACTGACATTCCAATTACTTTGTAGTCAAGTCTGGCCTTGACCAACTAATCTTCCTGACTCTGCTTCCCAAATGCTGGAGTTAATGTGTTGTGGTTTCTTTTCTTTTGTCTTTCTTTCTTTTATTTTTTTAAATCTTCCATGACCTTGCAGATTTTAAAAATAACACATACCTGCTATTTTCTTTGATATTCACTTTTTTGTTGCAGAGAACCACTTGTTTGTCCTGGCCACCCAGAACAGAAATAATCACACAGAAACTGTATTATTTAATTCACTGTTTGGCCCATTAGCTCTGTCTTCTTATAGGCTAACTCTTACATATTAATTTAACCCATTCCTATTACTGTGTAAATCACCACAAGGTCATGGCCTACCAGCAAAGTTTCAGCACATCTATCTCCAATGGCAGTGGCTCCATGGTGTCCCCTGACTCCACCTTTCTTCCTCCCAGCATTTAGTTCTGTCTTCCCTGCCTAACTAAGCTCTGCCCTATCAACAAACCAACACAGTTTTTTTTTATTCATTAACCAAGAAAAGCAATACATAGACAGAAGGACCTCCCACACCACTTGTTAAATATTTTCTTGAGATAATTAACATTATGTATTTGGGCACCAATAACACTGGTGATATGTGCTTCATCATGTATGTTATTTGTGTGGATGATGTTGATGAGTCTTCTGGCTGTCAGTGCTAACTATGGTACATTGACTATCAAAGTCTAAACAAGGTTTTAGACTATTCAGTTACCTATTTTTCCTTTGTAATTCTTAAGTAGCACATATCTGGGGATAAAGAAGAAATAGCTCCTACTTTAACCCACTTACTTCAGCATCTGCTCTTGGTTCAGGTTTACCATATATTACTATGCCGCTTGGCTGATTGAGCTTCACTGTTTCTATAATTCTTTATTTATTAATTGAATCCCATAATAAAAAATAGCCACCACAATCCCTCATTTATTTAAATAATATCTATTTAATATAACAATGAACTCATTGGTATGTATTTTGTAAATCATTGGGTTATAATCATTGCTCTCATAGTTTATTTTGATGCTCACAAGTTTCCAGATTTTGGTACTGGTGCCTCTTTCCAGCTAGCTCTATGCCCTTTGAACATGCTTTCTCCATCATTAGTTGTGAATTTCCTTAATTATCAGAACTACAGGACCTTCCAGGATTAGCTTAATTTTCTTGTCCCAGAACTGCTGTCAACCCATCTCCCAAGAAGTCCTGGCTCCCTTTATTTACAAAGTAAAATATAATTGTGCCCATTGCCCCTAGGTGCCATTTACTCTGGGCGCTTGGCAGATTGAGGGAGAACATACAGAAAACAGCTTGTTAGTTTTCCTTTCTTTCTGATATTATGAGTTGAATTAAATACCACACTCAGAAGTACTATAAGCAATAACTGAGCGAACGATTAAAGAGACAATTTTTAAAAGTGAAAGTGTCCAACATATACACAAAAATGTTCAGCATCTTTGTTCATCATAGAAATGCACATTATAGCTACACTGAGATTCATCTCACCCTCATTAAGAAAACACACAGCAAACGCTGGTGAGGATGAACAGGTAAACTAAGCCTTTGATACACCATTGATACATATATGAACAAATCTAACCCCTGTGGCAATCAATACGAAGGACCGTCAGAAAACTCAAAAGAGATCCAGCTATGCCGTTTCTGAGAATACGCCCATAGGAATTGTCAGATACCTGCACATCCGTATCTATTACAACTCTGTTCCTGATAGTCAAGTCATAGAATTAATTTAGTTGCTTATCAACAGATGGATAAAGAAAATATGATGTATATACACAGTAGAGTCCGGTTTGATCACGTGCTCCATCAGTCCCAGTCCAGCTGGCCTTGGTGAGCTCCCATTAAATCAGCCCTACCGTCTCAGTGGGTGGGCGAACCCCTCGCAGTCCTGACTTCCTTGCTCATGTT